>JAMKCH010000344.1:0-40058 GCA_023653785.1 Ophioderma brevispina
GTCCTCGAACAGGGCCGTAAGCAGAATTCAAATGCCCGTAGCTCGTTTATTATAGCAGAATTCAAATGCTGTAGCGCAGAATGCTGAATGCTCCGTAGCGCAGAAGTCAAACTGCTCGTAGCTCGTATAGCAGAATTCAAATGGTCGGTAGCAGCAGAATTCGAATGCTCGTATGGCAGAATCAAATGCTCGTAGCTGTATAGCAGGGAATTCAAATGCTCGTAGCTCTTATAGCAGAATCAATGCTCTAATGCGCAGAATTCAAATGCTCGTAGCGCAGAATTCAAAGGTTCGTAGGCTCATACAGAAGAATTCAACACGCTGTTACCTTACTCGCGTAGCTCGTAGTCGGGTCGAGAGTAAACGTGTACGAGCGACACTGCACTGTTGAATTGATTGGTTGCATGATTGTTTGGTTGATAGTTTAATTGTTTTGAATGATTTGTTGTGTTTGAACGATTGTTTGAACTGATTGATGCATGTGATGCATGTATGAAATGCGCCAGTCGATCACGGCCCGGGTTGAACACGTTGTCTCATGGAAATGGTAATTAATCTAAAGTTAACAGTGTAAATAGAAATAAACCCGGAGCGGGGGCAATTATCTTTTTATAATGTCAACGTAATAATTGGACCCGTCACAATTTGACCCACACTTACTGAAAACTTGTTGATGAGCTCTTTTCACTGACCTGTAGGCCTCTTAATGGATAGCGGGCGCATCGGAAAAGGGAAACATTGTGTCAGTAATATGAAGGGCAAAAAGTCGTTCGTCATCGTCACTGCACAACTTTCACCGACACTTACTTGTACGTAAATTGGAATTAGGGACCTACTCAAAATAAGGGAAAATAAAGAGGTTTTTTCACACAAATGAATTTTGTTATTTTCAAACAGATGCCATTAATGACACAAATCACGGAGAAATTCAGAAACGATAATAATGAAAACAATCTGAGGAAATGTGAAAATAATAAATAAATAAATGTAGTAAATAAATAGCAGAGCATGTTATGGAGATAAAATGCGTAATCCTAATAAAATAATGAATGAAACGAATAATCCCAACTTGCCTGTATTATTATAAATAATAACAATACAAATAAAGAAAAAACGAGGTGGGAATGAAAGGGAAGGAGGACGGGAGAGGAAGGAAGTGGGGAGAAGGAGGGAGGGTTGGGGGACGGGTGGAGGGAGGGAGGGAGGGAGGGTTGGTGGAGGGGCGGGCGGGGTCGTGGTAAGGAGGGAGGGAGGGTTGGGTGAGAGGAAGGCGGGTTGGTTAAGGGAGGGAGGGTGGTTAAGGGAGGTGAGGAGGGTGGTTTAGGAGGGAGGGATGGTTGTGGTTAAGGGAGGGAGGGAGGTGGGTGTTGGTTAGGGAGGGAGGGAGGGTTGGTTAAGGAGGGGGGGGTTGGTAAGGGAGGGAGGGAGGTTAGGGAGGGGAGGGGAGGAAATACGGGATGGGAAGAGGCTGGGGAAGGGATGGGGAAGGGATGGGGAGGGTTGAAGAAGAGAGGAGGTGCGAGGGGAGGGTTGGAAGGGAGGGGGCGAGGGGGAGGGTACATCTGTAGCATAATTTGTCGATGCTAATACCACACAATATTTAATAAAATATCAAGATTACTCATAGTCCGGCTACAACGGCAAGGAATATGGCAACTGCAATTCAGTTGGTCTTACAAGCCCACATTAGTTTCGCGCTTTTATTCTGTTATCGTCTACGGAGCCACTGTGGTCCTCCGCCGGGACTCTATGGTTGCTTTCACACCGGGCCTATAAAATTTTCAATTTATGGAAATTAAGAATAGATTATATAATATTTGCCGATTTATTTTTTTTAGAAAACATTTTTACTTGGAATATATAGAGGTCAGTGGGCTAATCAGAGGGTGTGGCCTTAGACGCCAATTGTTAGATCAATTAAGAGACCCTACCAGGTGGTGTAACAAAACGTACGCAATACGGGAAAATATTTGCACTCATATAAATACGTAACGTAAACAAAGTATATTGATTATGGTGTTAAAGGCTCACGATAAATATTACGTCCATTTTTCTGTCATAACTTTGCCAAAACGGTTTTTGCGCAAAAAGTCACAACCCCATAAAAACAAATTCTATGCGTTAACTTCATGGAAAACATGCATCAACTATGACAAATCAGGTCTGGAAAAGGAAAATTTGATCAAATGTAGTGGTTCCACATGAGCCAGGTCCTGTCAATACGTCGGGTATAAGTTGGTCTGTGTGTGGTGGGGGGGGGGGGGGGGGGGTAGGAAATGCCAAACCTAACAGCAACAGCGAATTCAAACTGCTAAACTTCCGGCTCTTACGCATATCGAAATTGTTTACACACCACACTGACTAACTACGAGCCGGGTTACGAATATTTAAATTCTACCTGAACCGATTATTGTAAATTATTGTAAAGATAGTTTTGCAGAAGCACTAACCTGACGGATTTTTAACATTATAACTTTTTCCTAAATTATATGATATTACTAAGAGCTCTTGAACGAAGGTTTAGAGTTGATTGTGAATGCCACAGAGGACAGAGGACTGTTCCTAGGTAAATGCACGTAACAATTCCACAATTAGCGTTTTGGAAATCCTCAATTCCCAAATCCAGGAGGTCGAGTCCTACCCCCCGGTTGTGGTGCATGAGCGCGGCGATTCTCGTGTGCGTTTGTATAAATACGTTCGTGCTCGGATCTCATGGAGTCGATAGGCGTGGTAGGACCCCCAAATACATGAGAATGAGACTAAATAATTAAAGTTCTAGTAGTTTAGGGATTTTTGAAATGGCGCGAAAATGAATTTTTTTTCTCCAAAATTAAAAAAAAAAAAAAAAAAAAAAAAAAAAAACAAAAAAATTGATCAAAATGATTTTTTTTTTTTTTTTTTTTAATGGATTTAAAAATTGAAGGAATTCATTCATCAAGCGGTTTTGAAGAAATCAATCAGGCATACTGCCGATTTAGGGATTCCCCCCTGAAGGGACCATAGGTTTTTCACTCCCATTAGTTCCCAAGGGGGGGGGGGGGGGGGCTTACAAAAGCAAACCATTATCCCGAGGGAATTTTTGAACAGAAATTTATAGCACATGTGAAGCGTCATAAGGCAACCCACACTGTTAAAATTTCCGTAAATTAAGAAACAGATTTTCCGTAAATGTCTGTTTTAGAAAACAATAAAAATAAAAATAAACAAAAAAAAAATAAAAAATGTTAATTTACGGAAATATTTCAAAAAATTTATGGCAGCATCTTCCGGGATTTTTTTTGGTTCCGCGTAATTTTAAAACGGAAAAAATTCTGTTAAAATAAACATTTTTAAAAAAAAAAAAAATATGAGACAAATTTCTGTAAAATTGACTGTCAAAGTTCCGTAATTGACAGAAATTTTCTGTCAAATTTACCTTTAAAAAACACAAAAAAAAAAATGTCTGGAAATACTGCTGCCAGCAAGTTCCGTATAAATTTACGGACATGTGTTTTTTAACAGTGCAAATCAGCATAAAAATTACAACATAAAAGAACCACACTTTTTTTTTTGCTCTCAATGTTCACACATCCCTAACGACACCAATTCTTAGTAACATGCATACTTAACCCTTCGTTGCTGAAAACAAAAAAAAAAAAATCATCGTGGGACGTTCTAACCGTACTTGTACAATAGTCTATGGGAAAATTGACGTGTATTTTGCAACACCCGTAAAAAAAGTACCAGGATTCCTAAAACGTACGTGTTGTGTTAAATATAGTAAGTGGGTTAGAGAATAGAGATCTACAAGAATCAACAATAACTTCAACAGCACGCAAACAACACACTAATGGAAAACATTCATTAAACAGTCCCGGATGCAAAGTAATGGTTGTGCCCTCAAAGAAAGGACAAGGAACCGAAAATGGGAAAAGCAAAAAAGAAAGAAATAAAGGAAGAGAAAATTCCAATCCTCCCCTCCTTCCCCCTCACCTTTACCACTTCCCCTCCCCTTTAACCCTTCCTCCCATCCCCTTCCCTTTCCTGCCTCTCTTTTTTTTTTTTTTCCAATCTTCCCTCCTTACTTCTTCTGATTTTTATGTTATTTATTCATAATAGTACAGGCAACTTGGGATTTATTCGTTCATTCCTTCTTTCCTTCATCACCCTCATTGCATCATCGTTTATTCTATAGGCCCTAATTGATTTGAAATCAAATACGCATTTATATTATGTTTAAACATTGCTCCGCTATTATTTACTGCTGTATTTATTTATTATTTCACATTCTCAGTTTCTTCATCTTCATCCAATGATAGTGCAAACATCAATTCTGAAGGCTCAAGCACTGGTGAGTGGGCTGTATGCAGCAAGTCAGCCTGCTTACTGAGGGACTTGTGAAACGGTAGACTGAGGAAGGATATTCCAATCACCGCACAATTGTTTCATTATTCTTTCGTGAAATTTCTCACTGATTTGCAATTAATGAAGTTCTGTTTGAAAAGAACACAATTCCTTTGAAAAACACCTCTTTATTTTCCTAATATTTGAGATTGTTCCCTAAATTGCAAAAGTTGACGTACAAGTGCCATTGAAAGTTGGGAGACGTTCATATCGAAGTCCATGGATGCAAATGAGGTAATACATTGCGTACGTCATGGCTGTATGACTTTGTGCAGTAGTGCTTGGACGGAATGAATGGCAATACCTCATTGCACCAATGGGACTTCTATATGAAACGTTACCTGAAAGTGGTGCCGACAGCTTCTTTTTCTCTTCCTAATGCCGGACAAAATATTTCACTTTCGATCGCCACCCGCTATCCAGTATAGAGGTCAGTGAAAATAAGGATCATCAACAAGTTTTCAGTAAGCTAGGCGGTCCAAATGTGACGTTCATTATAGGGGCTTATAACAAGATATTGCCGGTTACTTATTACTTACAACTAAACGCCACCCATTTCAAGACTGAAACACGTGAAAACTGACACACCAGGCCGGGGATCATTGCCGCATTCCATGGCATAGTCATTCAATCATTTGAACAATCGTTCAAACAATCGTTCAAACAATCGTTCAAAAATTAATTTCAAACAATCATTCAAACAATCATTCAAACAATTCAATTCAAACAAACACCTCAAGTGAGGACAGTGGAGTGTCGCTTGTACACGTTGCGCTCTACACTAGGACGAGCTACGCGATACAAGGCAAGAGCGTTTCACTTCTGCTCATCATGAATACGACCTACGAATGGTACGGCCTTTTCGAGGACGGCCTGCAAGGGTACGGCATGTTTTCGGGACGACATGCAGGGTACGGCCTGTTCGGTGACGACCTGTTCAGGACGACGTGCAAGGGTACGGCCCTGTTCTAGGGACGACCTGCAAGGGTACGGCCTGTTCGAGGCCGACCTGTTCGAGGACGACGTGCAAGGGTACGGCCGGTGCGAGGACGACGACAAGGGTTACGGCCGTGTTCGAGGACCGACCTGTTCGAGACCACCGACAAGGGTACGGCCTGTCGAGGACCAGGACGACCTGCAAGGGTACGGCCGTCGAGGACGACGTGCAAGGGTGCTTTTTGACCGTGATTACGGCCGGTTCGAGGACGACCTACGCGGCTTCGACCTTGAATTATGACCCTTGATATTCCATATAGAGGGTTGCCTCTCCCCGGGGGCGTTAGCGGGGAAGCTTGTTCCGAGGCTTGGGTTAGGATAAGACGTTGAGATGCTATGTCACTAAATCTAACCTAATACGAGGTGGTATAAAGATTCGCGTAACATCATAAGGTATCCGTCGCCAATGCCATCAGAACTGCTGTCCAACATTATACAATGCAATAATCAGTGAGGTATGACAGAGCCTGTCCGTGAAGACACTCCTTACACCCATATGAGGATTTTGTATCTGACGCCCCTAACAGCAACCAGTGGAAGAGTGATCAAAATTTCGGACGAACTCTGGTCAAGACCACATGCGAACACGCCACACGTGAGCTTACTGTTGCAAGCGCTATACTCTTTTGAGCTCTAGCAATGTGGTTGGCCATAGTCGTAATGCGGGACCAGCGGATGGGTTGCAATCATCACAGTGATAAACCTATGATACGCTATAATTAGGAATAATTATGAATAAGTTACCTCCTATATTCCGATCTGATTGGACATATTCGTTGTGGAATCAAACACAACAGCGAGTCTCATCAAGGGCCCGCCGATAGAAATTGCGGGCCCGGGGGGAACCTTTGAGTTGCGGGCCCCCTTTAAAAACAATTTCGTTTTCCAGACCCCATGGGGGGGTAGATTTTGAAGTTAGAGTGGCTGCGAAGCGGCAGCGCGGGAATGTGGGACTTTATAATTAGTTGATTGATGCAACTTATGGTTTGTATTTTGTTTGAATATTCAATGTTGTGGTTGATGGAAACGGCCAACGGGCCCAGGGGGTGGGTGGGGGGGGGATGGGGTGCAAGCCTTGCAATGTTCATTTTCTCCTGACAATTAATTTGATAGAAACAAATAGAAATGTTTTATTATTTTGAAATTGTGTACTAAATTTAGAGGTATGATATAAACGTTTAAAAAAGTAAAATAATAGCTGAGGGTTTATTTTTTGTTTCAATACTAATAGTGTTCATGGAGAGTTCATATATGAAGCGGTCCGGGGGGGTGCAGGCCGAAGCGCGGAACCCTTACAATGTTCACTTTCCAAAACATATTTTTCTCATGTATATTTGATAGAAAACAATTTCAAATTGGTAAGAAGTCCACTTTATAATTCAAGATCATCTTTAATCCTTACACATGGGGATAGTTTTTTATTTTTGTGTATTTCTCAAAAAACCAAGTAAGAGGCCAGCACTAAATTTATTAACCGCCACCGCGCTGTACGCGAAAAACAGTGGAAATTCGTGGGTTACTGGTTATTTTCTCTCAACGTAAGTAGGTGTCATTGTCGCAGGAGAGGGACACGGGCCCCTGTATCCGCCAATGCTCTCCCTTTCTAGCTCGCTCTCTTTTCCTCTCCTCCCTCAATCCTCTCTCCTCTCACTTTCTCTTCCTCTCTGACTTTTGTCCACAACCTCAGGGCTGAACTTTTATACGGGCCCCCTAGGACCCCGGGCCGCGTGGTCCATTACCCACCACCCTTTTACCCCCCCCACTCTCGGCGGTACTAGAGTCCTCCTTAATACCCATACGATGGAAGAACAGAGGTAGTCCTAAGATATAACTGTATTGGACGGCATTTTCCAAATACAGGCGTGGCAAAAACACTCAAGTTTCTGCTTTTGTTTTTTGTTTTTCCATTGATTCATCAATGTAGAAATTTTTGGAGACAACCAAGTGTTTTTAAGTCAATATAGGCCTACCGCTGGAAAAGTTTCGAAGAGAACAAACGCCGCATCATCGGATCTTTGCGTTTGCATCAAACTCACATAAAACGCTGAGTATCATCAGCTTAAGAGTGAAAGTTAACACATGATTCCTAATAATATTACCGACTGGATGAGTATACCTTATGAACCCTTGCGGGCCTCCAATGGAGCCCTGTTGCTCGAATATTTCATTGTTAACCTCCAACTCGAAGTAGTGCCCATTATACCAAAACTGGTTTAAGCCTTTTGATCTATGGGCGGCCTTACTATCAAAAAGGGTTAAAAAAACTAAGTAACCATCATTGAAAAGATTAGTTAAGATGGGAGCATTTATGGGAGTGGACTCATGAAAACATATTTTTAAAAATTAAAACTTTGGATTTTTTTTATTTTTTTTATTTTTTTTATTTGCTTTTCATTCCAATATTTATGAAGTTCAACCACGGAAATAGTCAAAAGCCAGTTGTGAAATAATATTTGGAATAAATATACTTTGAATTAAATTAAATAGATCTCTTTTGCTGAAAAATTATATGTAAATTTTGGAAAATGGATTTTCACAAAAAAATGCTTTTTGTTCAATGTACCCCAATATGCCAAAATATTTCCAAAAAATTACACATTTTTGCAAAATAGATTTTAAGCTCAAAAACAGTAATAAATTCAAATTTGATTCATTTGCAAGTACTTTTTTAGTTGAAAATAACACATTATATAAAAAGACTTTCTAAAATTTTGACCCCAGCCAAGGTACAAAAGTTACACCAAAAATGATTGTGAAAAGACCCCCCATAAAGAATCTAAGTTGTTCCAGTCCCTTATTAGGATTTAGGCCCTATATTAGAAAACAAATTGTAAAAGAGCTTACCTGTTTAGGCTGTTAGACCGAGGCCGGGTCACGGTACATGATGATGTAGGCCTAGGCCTACTACTCAGACTCGGTGTCACTGCAGTCCTACTACTAGTACATACTAGCATGACTGGCAGTAGTCATGGTAGTAGCAGGCTAGTACTAGTAGGTCTACTGACAGGGGAGGATCCGGATTTTTCAACAGAGGGGCGCCATTTTTTCCAGCTCGCGCGCTCGCCGATTGACCCACATTGTTTATTTTGTTCCAGTCGGGGGGACATACCGCGTTGTTGGGCGCCCACATAAGGCTACACGGCAGCCTGACACCCTGTACGTCATTCTAGAGATCTACAGGGCGCTCCGTGCGTAAAGAAGGAAGTTTTTTTAGATGTACTCTCTTAAAACGAAAAGACGAGTGAAAAACCATCTAAAAGAGTGAAATATCACTCCAAAAAAAAGAGCCAGAGCTGGTGAGACTTTTTAGAGTGAGCTCCACTAAAAAAAAAGGAGTGAACAACATATACTTAAGGAAAAAAGAGTGAAATGTACTCCTTTTTTAGAGTAACTAGTCATCTTTAGAGTTGTGATTTTAGGAATGTTTGTTTGTTGGTGAGTATATTGTATGTTGTAGTCATAATTCATAGCATTTTCTGACATGAATGAATATTGTGGAGCACATTGGCATGATTCAGTGAGACATGCCATGATTGTGGCATGCATGACGTGTATGATCCTGTATGCATTGCCCGTGACATGACATGATTGTGCGTTTCGTTACATGTTTAAGCCTAGCCTGGCCGGGGAGCCTGCGCGCAGACTACCGTATGTACGCGTTGATAATTACAGAAAATAACATTTAAGGCTTCTTCCACACTTGTCTGTTAAATGCTATGAACTGTGACCGACACATACAATATACTCACCCCGTGAAGCTATCTAGGATTTCTTCACTAATTTCAACTTCGATCAACCATTTGCTGACGGTCTCACTTAACGCGTCCGCCATTGTTGTTCGAAAAATCACGCGATTTGCGGCGATTGGCTATTAGTTCACTCCGAAAAAGAGTGAGCATTTCTCACTCTTTTAGATCTAAAATCCGGTCGATAAGAGTTCAGAATGGCTTCACTACGAAGAAGAGTGGCATTTTGAGCCACTCGGTGGTAGAGAGAGTGCAGCTTGTTAACAGTCGAGTGAAGTGGTCGGGTTGCATTCTCGCTCTTTTAGAGCTAAAAAGCCACACTCGAGTAGAGTTAATTTAAAATAACCGAAATTCAGAGTTGATTTGTCACTTTTATTTTAAGAGATTACAGTGAGCCCGGTGCTCTATGCGGCGCCGGGCGCCTTGTACTGTGCAAAAAATAGGGGGGCGCGCGCCCGGGTGCGCCCCCACCCCTCTAAATCCGCCACTTGTACTGTAATTGGCCGGGCCGCCAGGTTGTTCTGCCGATGCGAAAGAGCATCACGTAGAGAGCTTATTCTAGGATCAGTTGCCTTGCAAGTGTTTCCGATCCACAGCCATCTTTCAATCTTGGCTCACTACCCGGTTACAAAGGCGCGGGTGGTTGTCAAGGTACAGGCCTGCACTAATGAGCTGACTTTGATAAAAATCTAGGTATTAACAGCCCGACATTAATAATTCATCCTCATCACTAAATATCAAAATGCTCTAATATGACGCTCTTATCATTACTTCCGTCTGTCACCAAGTGTAGCATTCACGAACTCGTAACGAGAACTTAGACATTACGTGATTTTTACCTTTACGTATTTTGAGACCATTTTTGGCGGTGAAGTTTTGACCCTTCAGTGATTTTCAGAACCTGTGCGAAGTTTTGAATTAACTTTGTGTGATAACGCATGAGAGAACTGAGACCTTTACTTGATGTTTTACCTTACGTGACTTTTTGAGTACCTTGTAAAAGTTTTTGATCTTTATGTGATATTCAGACCTTTGCGAAGTTTTGACTTAACTTTGTGGTGAAACGCGAACTGAGACCTTACGTGATTTTGACTTTACGTATTTTTAGACCCTTTGTGCAAGATTTTTGACCTTTATGTGCTTTTCAGACCTTTGCGAAGTTTTGACTTAACTTTGCGTTGAACGAGAACTGAGACCTTTACGTGATTTACCTTAAGTATGATTTTGAAATCTTGTAAAAGTGTTGTGAACTTTATGCTGACCTGTTTTTAGACCTTTGTTTGTTTTATTAGACCTTTCTCAGTTTTATTCGACTTTGTTTGTTTTTTTTTTTTGGAGACTTTCGTAGTTTTTTTACCCTTTGGACAGTAACGGCCGACCATTATGATCGAAATGCCATGGTCGGCGGTATCAAAGGTAGCACTGAAGTCAAACACTATGAGCAAGACCGGTGGTTTTTATATTCAAGACTTGAAGGATGTGTTTGTTACATAAAGAAGGACAGTCTAGGGGAAATGGTGAGCTTTGAATGCAGATTGACAGACCTCTACCAATCATGCGTCGCCAAAATGTTGTATTCAAGTGATGCGCCTTCTCAATCAATTTGACAATTACTTGATATTAGCGACTGCGTGCCGAAGATATCTTCTTAAAGGTCCCAGGAGGAAATTGCAACTGAGAATGATGTGGCTTGTGTCAAGTATACAAGGACGGACCAGGAAAGCATTCAATATATGGGTGGTGAGACATAATTTGTGGTACTATGATTTGGGCCATCTACGCTCATAACGCATCTCTTAATGGAGCTACTATTATAGGCCTACCTGATGGTATGCTCCCTTATGGCAACAGTATTGGATCTCCGCAATCGAAAGGGGACCGGCACGAAGACGATCAATGTGAAGAGTATTGAAATTGTAAATGTCAACATTACGAAAATCACGCGACGTTTTTACAACCAAGGAGGTGGTTTAACATACCGTAGGGAGAGGCACATGACAACGGGGGGGGGAGATAACGAATTTACCCACATAGGATGGAATAAGACACGTTTTAAACAATATCATCATCATCAAGCCGAGATATACTAAATCAAGGTGTGACACAAGGGGGTGAAAAGCCCATTCAAAACCAGGTCGGTCCGTGCTGGGCGCTGACATTTTGAATATTGCACGGAAAAGTATTAGTTTGGGTGTGTATATCACACATAATGTCAATTTCGATACAACACAATCGGCCACAAATATCAGTTGTTGACTGTTTGGGGCTATTGGATGGTGGTTAATTTTTCCTACCTCATGGCCACACAACGAATGAAATGACACGTCAGTCGTTCTTGATTTAAAATACAACGACATCATCAATGCATAATCTTTTCACATAAGGCGCGCCTAAGCACCGTCTTAAGCGATGTGGAGTATCTGAAGACACAATGATCCAGGTGCACTATTATTCAACTGGCCACCCCTAACACATACATCAATTTGATCACTACCTGATGTAGTTGTATAGGCAAAGCGGCACCCACAATATGTGGAAGAAACGGATGGGCACCATTTTGCTTGAATGTTTGTACTCTAATGTTTCTTGTGGGCGGACAACAAAACATGCGAGACGATGGAAGTTCTAAGATGACGTAACGTTTGCCTCTCTACTATATAGAACCTCGTTGGGTGTGGCCATGTTTGTGTGTGTAGGGCCGTAGATTTGTTGACAAAAAGCAATAAGCATCTGGCTCTACAAGCAAGTTTTTGGTGCTCTTTGGATTAGATTGCGAACCACTCTATAGAAGAACAAAAAGACACTAACAAACAGCGGACAGACGAACGGTAAACGGACTAAGCACAGGAGAGTCTCAGATACGTTTCCTACATTCTAAAAATGTTTGCTCAAATAATTTTTAATACTTTTGGTTGTTAAAAAGTCACAGCTCATTTGTTGAGTAAACTTTTCTCAAAAAAAGATTTGTAGAAGTTTAAATCTGCCTGTAAGTAATAATATTTTACTCGGTAAAAGAGCAATGTTGCTCAACATTTGTTGAGAAAATTGTAATCTGCTTTACTCAATCAGTTGAGCTGTGACGTTTTTACTCAAAGGGTCTGGTAAATACCTTACTCAACACACAAAGGAGAATATTTTGCCGTATTTGAGTAGAATTGTTAGCAGGAGCCACTTAAAGGGAAATTACGTGAAATACAAGGATAAAATTGCCACTACCGCCAAAATAACCAGAGATTGGGGCAAATACTCAATGGTTTATATTAGGGTGTGACATTTGAAAGTTTACAGGGTTTGTGTTTAATTACTAACACACAATTGTGTTAGTAAGGGTGTGTGTAGTAACTAAAATTATTAGAACATCATTTTTTTAATATCTTAATATAGGACAAAATTATCTTAAAACTATACCACAAGAAACACTCTCTTTTTTTACAAAGTCGCTGCCATTAAGAGCTGGGTTTACACATATTTTTTGTAAAAGGGGTCCCTGGAACACTCTCACTCCAAGAACACAATGAATGATTTCAAAGTCTTATATGTAGGCCGCGAACATCCAATTTTCCATTCAATGAACAATGCAAGCTGTGTTTTTGCTTTCCCCTTCCTCAGAACCTTTTCCGTGATGAGCCAAATTCCCCGAAGGTTTACATGGTTTCAAAATACATCTTTATTGGCCGTCAGCCAAATCAAATTCTTTTTAGAGTATACTCTATAGGCTGGGGAAAACCGACGCTTTTATGTACAGGACTAAAAGTCGTTAAAAGTATGCAAGGGAAAGGTGACTACATTGCAATCGTAAAATCTAACGGGGGAGAAAGAAAATCTTAAGTTTTGTTATTAAAATAACTGATGAGACCTGGGCACCACTAACACCCACGTGTTGTAACTCAGTCTTGTAGCAGAGACACAGTGGAGAGGATTTTGCCAAACGGGGGTCGCTAAGCGGGCAATAAATTCAGCAAAGAGCATAGAGAAAATTAAATTTGAAGAAAACTTTTAAAAGATCAAGACGAAAAGCTTAGTCCCATGTTTTTATTCTACCTATGTAGTCATACTGAGTGAATTCCACTCGTTATGATATGCTAAACTGTAAATATTTGGTGCATAAGGTATACCATGTAGACCCAGGATTTCGATTTTTGGGCACCCTGGTTTTTAAAGAAAAAACGCTAAATTATTTTTCCCAAGATTTTATGTAATTGGGGGGGGGGGGGGGGGGTGCCTAATTCATATATCCTGGGAGAAAAAAAATCCAATCGCCATGGAGTTGTTATACAATTAGCATAAATACGCTTTGGTGGCCCTATTCACATTTGGTTTGTACCTTATCGTACTGGGAGTAACCTGTTTGTTAATTTATTTTTTATTTTAGACATGTAATTGTGTTTAAGCCTACTATTATGAGCCAGATTTTATGGAAAAGGTCCTTCGGGAAAGTGGTTTTTCATTTGTGGGCTGCGGGAGAAATTCAAATCAAAAAGGGGGGGGGGGTGAAGGACCTAACATCATCGCAGCGTTAAAAAGACAGTAACAATAGCAGTGCGTAAATGCAATTAGATAATTCATTCATATACATGCAGCGCAACATACCGCCAGTGAACTTTTCAAATCACAAAGCGGACCTTCAAATGGAAAATCGACCTTCCACATCATAAAGCGGACCTTTGTCATTTGGGGGGGGGTGGTGCGTCCACCCCCCTCACCCCCTCCCCCTCCCCCCTGCTACTGCGCTGGACAATGTTTAACAAATCAGGACCAAAGAACATAGGAACGTGGTGAACCAGTTTTAAGAAACGATGAAGCGAGGGATAAAAAGGCATTACAATTATTGAGTGGTCAACATAGAAATAAGAAGGAAAAATACTGGATGACAGTTTTATGACTGATGTTAATAAGTTCCAATCCGATTATCAATAATAAAGAATAATAGCAGAGATTTTATATAGCGCATTATGGCTATTGGCCTCTAAGCGCTTTCACAAATTGCCGCTGATCACTGAACCCCACCATTGCCATAAACATTTAGCATCATTCTAGGGATGCAGCAGATCAGGATCAGCGCTGCCGCTTTCCCTTATCAGCACACATACATCGAGATAACCATCGGCAGCCGGGACAGCTTCCCAAATATCGCCTGGGGAAATCGGGGACAACTAAGTGGTACTTTCTTGTCCAGGGAAATTACACGATAGCTGAATCTCACGGCTCGACAACATCGCCCTCTACCATGAATGAGCTCAATATACTGGAGTCGAGCGCTCCGGTAAGTCTAATTTAATATTTATTCATCAGTTCTTATTTAGATTAAATTTAAATCATTAATGTTTTAGAGTTTATGATATGTTAGTAAGCGTGTTTCCATATTTTGGGACAGTATTATTTTACTGAGTAACTTAAGTTTGATGAGGGTTTTGTTGTCTTGTATTTTTGTTTGATTTGTTTGGTGCGCGTTGGACAGCCATTTTGGAATCTGTACAACCGATTTTCATTCTTTTTCTTTATAGTGGGCGATTGATGTACCCCATCATTGACAGAGTTTTGGTAAAAATTCCACCGGCAAGTGGTTTTCAGAGGGGCCCACTGTGACGTCCCTTATGCATCCAACGGGAGTGCAGAATACCTTATGCACTTAAAGTGACAGGAGTAGATTTTTTGTTAGGATACAAATTTCTCTTCAAATTTCACGGATCGGTTGTAGACCACCTTCCGAGAACGTTTCGAAAGTGTATTGGACAACAGTATAAAAGAAAACCGCAAACCTTGTGTTGAACTTGCCTGTTATCGTAATCTCCCCTATAGAAAACCATGCTTTGAATTTCTGTCGTGCAGCTACAGAAATTACTAAATCATCATCTTATTACATAAAGACGGCGTAATTCGGCTATTCACTTCAGGTGTGATCTAATAACATGGGTAGCATTCCAAATATGCACACAAAAAAAAGCATGGCCTCTAAAAAAAATGGGTGCGCTTCTTTCTGGAAACGTCCTCATGTCTCTTAATGTTTTTCATCTTCAGGCTTCATCTATCCCTAGGGTTGTGTTGGATACAAATTTTCCTTGCCAGTGCTGTGTATGGTGAATTAATTGGTGGATAGCTCCATCTTTTCATCGCTGCAGGGTTTTCACATATTTTTTCGCTTTTGGATTCAATGGAAACTCGTGACCATGTGGAAGAAATCATTTAAAGGAGAAACTATGGCTTGACATGAGCCTTTATGATAAAGGAAAAAACACCAATGGGATAAGAATTAGACTACATTTTTGACGCAATAAAATCACTGATTTGTCTTATTATTGCATGCTTTAAAAAACACAGTCTTGTTGCCAAATCAGGTACTCAGTCTGCATCATTCAGTTAAGATTGTGTTGCACAGTCCAAAAATTGTACTAAATATTCAGCGGTACTAACAGTGTTTCACTTATGGCAACACTTTTCACATTTGAAGTAAAAACTTATGTATAATATATATAATGAGACATATTATATGAATAATAAAGTACCTAATTGTGACATGACCAGATGAAACACAGAAAGTATTAAACCCAACCTTCTACTCTTATCTGTAACAATTTAACAGAGAATAAGCAAGAACAATCAACGTCTTAAATATTTTGTTATCTTAGTATAAACTTTCCGGAGGTGATGTTAGGAACAGGTGGGTAAAACAAAAATGTACTTCATTAAAGCAATAATAGCACGTTTTTTGAAGAGCGCCCCAATTTTCCAAAAATTTGAGGTTTTTACACGGTTGTATTGGTAATATGGCTAGTTAATTATTCCTGTGAATGGTTAAGCTCGAAAATGTCTATGTGTCGGAAACGAAGGAGTTTTGTAGTTAGAATAATTAATATCGGAGATCTCCGATAATAATTCAACGGCTGCTCGAAACGGCCTTCCAATATGATAAAGCCAGGAAATAGCGCCATGTACGTGTCTACGCTCATCCATTAATTGTTTTATTGGTTCAAGCAAGTCAAGTTAGAGGTCATTTTCTTGAGGTGGCATTATTTCATCATGGACGGACATAAACTTAGCATGTCCAGCTCTGCCATTAAGTACAATCTGGGATCCCAATTCTAATTGCAAACTCGCTTATTTTATGATTAATACGCGCTTTTGAGCATTCTTGTTTGCAGGTATATTTTCCTAGACAGTTACCAACATAACTGTGCAAAAATATCAAATTTTGAAAATTGGGGGCGATCTTATTGCTTTAATTAAAAGATTTGACCTCTGATTATGGCCTTTGATATTTGACGAGTTTTGTTTTATATCTCCGCAAACATTATTTTTTTAATCCTTTTAACAGGACGGACATTTCGATTACCCTTTTACACCAATTTAAGCATTGTTTTTATCTTGGACGCTGTATTATGGATTCCTGGATTTCGCCCACATTTCCATTTTTAATCTTGGACTATATCTCGAGTCAACTTACGTTTGAGAAAATATAATCGAACCTCTTCCGTCTATATCTTCCGATGTCCGGAGTGTATACAGTTGGAAATTAAAATTTAGTTATGTCAAATTATAATTATTAGCAATTACAACTAAAAAGTCTCAAATAAAACGTTTATCCTATGAGTTCAAGATTGACGTATTCCTTTGGCTTTCCTATCTTCATATTATCGTCAATTTCTTGATATGGGTCCTCATAATTCGCATACCCACTCTTGCCTTGCACCGCTAAGGATGTGGTTCTTTCTGGCGTTGGCTGAGGATCAGTATCTCTAGGTTCCTCGTACGCCGACTCCTTTTCACGTGTTCGTACGTCCAGTTCCATTATGCTTGGCTTAAGTTGGGTTCTGCTGTATCGGTTCCCGGATGATGTCCCCTTGTAATATTAAGATAATACAGGGTGAGTAGTAAACGAAACCCAACTTCAAAGAGGTCAAGTTCGTATTTTAATTAGAGGTTAATGAGAAATGAAAACGGTAAATAGAAATGGAACATGCTTTTGTTAGTACTTTCACGTCTTTACTCACCTAATTATTGCTTGTTCTTTAGCTGGAAGGTTAGTTAAAGCAAAAATAGCACATTAATTGAAGAACGCCCCCAATTTTTCAAAATTTTTTAGATTTTTACACGGTTGCATTGGTAACTGGCTAGTAAACTATACCTGTGAATGGTTAAGCTCGAAAATGTCTATGTGTCGCAAACGTAGGAATTTTTTAATTAGAATAATTAATATCGGAGATCTCCGATAATAATTCAACGGCTGTTGGAAACGGCCTTCCAATATGAAATAACCGGGAAATAGCACCATGTACGTATCCACGCTCATCCATTAGTTGTTTTATTGGTTCAAGCAAGTCAAGTTAGAGGTCATTTTCTTGAGGTGGCACTATTTCATCATAGACGGACATAAACTTAGCATTTCCAGCTCTGCCGTTAGGTAATCTGGGATCCCAATTCTCATTACAAAATCGCTTATTTTATGATAAATACGCATTTTTAGCATTCTCGTTCGCAGGTGTAATTTCCTAGACAATTACCAACATAACTGTGCAAAAATATCAAATTTTGAAAAATTGAGGGCGCTCTTCAAAAATGTGTTGTTATTGCTTTAACAAAATGTAAAAGAAGAGGAAAGAAAGAAGAAAAGTATTAGACATTTATTTTGTGATCATTTGCATAGCGCTATATCCCTTAAATCCCTAAATGCCATTTTTCCCCTTTAAAAAATTCAGAGGCAGACCCCTGCCTTGTGTTTACGGGAAAGTATTCCTAGATCTAACAACACAAATACCGCTACCTCCCTTTTTTTGCGGTGTTTGTCAGGTTGCTAGTCATTTTGCTCTAGGGAAGTAAGAGATTATCATATCTCTATAGAAGTAATCTAGTAGTCGTTGGCGGTTCTCGATTATCGAGCTGATCTGCGATTTCTTATGTTGCATATCCTCAATGTTTTGGTTTGGCGGGCTATCTGGAAACTGTATGGTACTCACACGTGCATGGTGTTTCTCTAGCTACTTGTGCTAACTGCCTGTCAATTATGCAAAGATTGTGAAGTAATCCATGACCTTACAATAATACATCCAATCTAGAATCTGCAAAGCTTCAGATCAAAACTCTTGAGTTTGGGATCATGGGTTATCAAAGATGTTTGAAAATTGTGGAACTTAAAACGTAATTGGTAAAGTTATTCCAAGTTTGCTTCCTTTTATGTAAATTATTCAAGCGTAAGATTAAAAAAAATATTTCAGAGCAATCACTTGCACGTGATGCATCGTGATGGTGAATAACAAACACAGTATAGGGAAACTTCTACGATCACAAAAAAAAAATCAAACACCACTCTCCAATTGTAGGAGATCTTTCGGCAGATACCATTGGCGTCAAAAAGGACTAAGATGTTATGATGTGTTCCCGAGATTTGTTCTCAATGAATGACGGCTGATGATGACGTCAATTCCGACCGGAAGTGGCGTAGATTCACATCAGCAGTGGTATTGTGGAACTCGAACGATTCAATACTCCAACTCTACAATCGTTGGAAATAATACTGGAACAATTTGAACGATTTTCGGAAAACTGTTATCAAGTTCAGTCCTTATCCAAAACCCAATTTCGTACAGAAGGCGTACTTCTTAATTTCGTCGTCAATTTACTAATACATTGAACCATTCAGGCGCTCTAATTACAATATTGTGTCCATGTGCTATCTAATTTATATTTCATCAACGGCAAAAGTTTCTAAAGAGATTGTAAACTCAACAGTATTTAACATTCTCTCTCAACACTTGTAACAACGTATCTAAAGTCGAAAACTCTTTTCCCGATAAACTTATTAATTTTCCCGACAATGCCTTCTAGTTCTCCATTTAGGTTTTTGCAAACAGACCTGTAGGTATTGGGGAGGGAACCAGAAGGTGGTCCCCCGTTCGCCTACGACAATAACCTTTCCTTTCAATTTCTCTAGTTCAATGAAGGGATTTTCAAACTACTATACTAGAAACTTATCCTATCGTTCTACATTAGATGCCTTGCAAGTCATGATGACGAATGATGATTACCCCCGACGATCATGATGATGATGCATAAATAATGGAACTGTGTCGTTGCCTGATGAAGTGCTTGTGGCCATATCCTAGATTATTTCACTTTAATGTCAATATATCTGATTTTTTTTTTTTTTTTAAAAATTAGGTATTTTATCCTTTTTTAATTTATATTGAAACAAAAATCAAAGTACTATTTGTTTTTTTTCAATTCTTTTTTTTTAATGCATGATATTTTCAACGTACTTTTTTTTTCGGTCATAATCTTCATGTGTGCGAACTTGGCTTAAGCAGCTATTTTTAAAATTGACACAATATATTCACCGGTACTGGATGGCTTCCCTTTGATCTTCGCCTCGCTTTCAAAATGGCACCAAGCAAAACGACAAATGGACGCGGCTGATACGATTTTCTAGAGGAAATTGCCACTGGTAAGATGGATACTCCGGGAAAAAAAACTGGGTGCGGTCATTCGGATCTGATAATTGAAAAATGCAGTATTAATACATAGTCAACTCCACTGTTATACATAGTAGGTCCCTAACAGGACCCTGATTATGCGCGACGGTACATGTATATCTCACATAATTCATCGTAAGCTACATCTTTTGAAGCGCGTAATTTTCTTCCCCTTCGCCTTGTTCAGCATGAATTTTGGGATTAATTTACTCATTTTTGTGTCATATACCACAAATCCCTTATGGAGAAGTATCAAAAAATTGGTGTAAATATTGTTCCGGTGCCAGTTAACCACGTCGCCCCTCAGATTAGGTGAACACTTACATCATATTAATACCAAAAATGAAAAAATGCAACTGGTCCCCGAACTTCGGTGCATATGTAGGACAAAATACGCTTGGCACTATGGATCCGGATTGTTTATAATGATACAAAACGATATAATACATCTTTGAATCCGTATAGATATAGACGTACAATATGAGAAACCTTCCACGATTTTGGATCATTTCAAAACTTTGACCCCTGGATAACCTTAAATTGGCCCCTATTGAAAAAAGTGACACCACAATTTGAGACTACTAACTACCTTGCATGGATATAGGGTCCATACTAGCTACCAAAGGTGACAGAACTTAGATGTAGTATGGCATGAACGATGATGTTTGACCCAGGTCCGTGCTCCATCCCGCTATCGGTATAGTTTTTAAATAGCTTGATTCCTTACGGACATTGATTACGGACAATGCGATGTCCTAAGTCTGAAGGAAACCCACAGAGGATCGATAACCAACGCCCAACATACACTAGAATGGTCCTTGCCCCACCGAGGGGACCACATCGACAATATGTACAAGAGTGAGGGCTATATACACCTGTTCTCAAAAAGTTGGTACAATCAGAAAAAAAAAAAAATGGGGTGTAATTTTTGTTTTTTTTAAATGTGAAATTTAAAAATAAGTCATTCTTACTTGGTTCTAGAATGAACCAGATCAGGACTTTCCAATATGGTGTGTGTTTCATTCTATTGGCTTTTGTCAATCTAGAGATGTAATCAATTAGTGCGATACCCCAAATCAATTTGTGCCACTTTTATGCATGGGCAGAGTTGTTTCAGCAGGTATTGCATGCTTTGTCTTGAAGCTTACAAAAGATTTTGCAAATTGACCAAAGAAACAAAACACATATTGAAATTAAACCAAGGAAGTATATTTTTATCAACACAACGTTTTAATAGTCAAATGTCACATAATCAGTCTAAATATTCTTTTCATAAGAATAAACAATACAATAATTATTGTACGTCAATTGATATGGAGCTTTATTTAGTCAAAATTGGTATCTGTTCTTAAAACCATTGCTAGAAGAAAAGAATGTAATGGCAACCACAATAAACACTCCAAATCCAAAGAAATGGTTTTAAAATATTGGACTATCTTTGTGCATTTACTAATTGTTGAAGTCAATCACAATTTGAATTTGGAAGCAAAGTATCAAGGTGTTGGTAGGAAGTTGCGTTTCATGATACTTCAAGATCATAAAAACTCTCCCCTCCAGATTGCTGTACGCTCATGGTTCTCTTCTAACAAACAACAGTGTGTCAAATGTTATTCACTTTATCTTAAAGCCAGAACTTACTGATGATAACTTCCACCATTACGTAACTATTTTCGTATCTTTTAGAGTTTCTTTATGAAGTTAATCCCTTTTTAAAGAATTTCATATCTGTTCAAATGTGAATAACTTGTGTTTAACTAATTCTTTCACCGTTTTCATTCAACCAGAAAGTGGCACAAACTCGATTTTTGTGTTACGCAGTAAACTAGAGTTATCTCTCGATTGAAACAAGCAAATGAGATGAAACAAAAAATCCTGGAAAGCCTGATCTTTTCTCTTTAATATGATGTACAAAACGACCTCCTTATGTTGAGATATAATATTGAAAAAAAAATCGGTTTTTGATTGTACCATTTTTTTCTGAGACGAATATACCGGCTGTATGTCAAAACAGGCGCCATAGTAGAAGCAATCTCAATGTCTGATGACAACATCATCGAAGTCCTCACCATTAAGCTCGGCTCTGTCATAGTTACATCAGTCTACAAACCTCCATCAGTAGACTTCAAGCACCCTCAACTCAGCCTTGGGAACTCCACCAAACCTCACTTCCTTATCGGTGATTTCAACAGCCATAGTACCCAATGGGGCTACAACGAAACTAACAAAGACGGACAAGCTGTCGAAGAATGGATAGACAGTCAACATCTACGTCTCCTTCACGACCCTAATCTGCCGCCATCATTTCATAGCGCCCGTTGGAAGAGAGGTTACAACCCTGATCTAGCTATTGTTAGCAACACCATCTCTAACCTGTGTAGCAAGATTGTTCTGGATCCTGTTCCACTAACTCAACATCGACCAATCGGTATCCAAGTCAACGCTGCAGTAAGACCAAATAAAGTGCCCTTTAAGCGTCGCTTAACTATAGGAAAGCAGACTGGCAAGGATTCACTGATGATCTGGATCAGAACGTGAAGAGGATTGCTACAAAACCTCACAAATATGATAAATTTTCCCAACTAGTGAACAAGGCTGCCCGGAGATTCATACCCAGAGGATGTAGGACGGAATATATACCAGGCCTTTCCAAGGAATGTGCTAGCGAATATCAAAAGTATATCACCATGTTTGAAGCTGATCCTTACTCCGTTACTCGGTCAAAACAACTGCTAAAGGTGAGGAAGTTTCGGAGAGGATCTCCCAGGAAAAGATCAAAACCTGGCCTACTTTAATTGAATCCACCGATATGACCCATAACAACAAGAACGCATGGTCTACCATCCGAAAGCTCCGAGGATCCAACAGAACCTCCACAGCAGCCAAATGTCACACCCAACCAAGTTGCCCACCAACTGCTTTTAAATGGCAAGTGCATCAAGAAGCCCAAGAAGATCAAACTAGACCGTAAGAGGTTTAGTGGCGACCCTGGTTTCACTCGCCCCTTCAACATGGACGAATTGGAATCCGGTATTGCTAAACTTCAACCAGGAAAAGCAGTAGGCCTTGACCACATCTCAACTGAGCAGCTGAAAAACTTCGGCCCAGTAGCAAAGGAATGGATTCTTGAGCTCTAAAATTGCTGCCTCATTTCCCAGAGGTTCCCAAAGATCTGGAGGAAAGCACATGTTATGGCACTCCTAAAGACTGGGAAAGATCCGTCCAATCCCAAGAGCTATAGACCAATATCTCTCCTCAGCCATACCTACAAGCTCTTTGAACGTTTCCTGCTCAACCGTATTGCACCTGTGATAGACGAACGCCTCATACCAGAACAAGCAGGTTTCCGGCCAGGCAAATCAACAACAAGCCAAGCACTAACCTAACTCAACACATTGAAGATGGTTTCGAGAGGGGTATGGTAACCGGAGTTGTGTTCGTCGACCAATCAGCAGCCTATGACACTGTTAATCACAGATGCCTACTCCATAAGATTCTGGAAATCACCAAGGACATCCGCTTGACTGAGCTTATCAAAGGATTGCTGGCAAACAGGATGTTCTTTGTTCAGCTAGGAGCAAAGAAGAGCCGGTGGCGTAGGCTCAAGAATGGACTACCACATTGTTCAACATCTATACCAACGACCAACCTAGGAGTGCAGGAACCTGTCGTTTTATTTATGTAGACGATCTTGGAATTAGCGCACAAGATGCAGACTTCACAGTTGTTGAAGAGAGACTCTCCAAAGCTTTGAATGAACTCACTCCTTATTATGAGGAAAACCACCTACGTGCAAATCCATCCAAGACACAGGCGTGTGCTTTCCATCTACGCAACCTTGAAGCCAAATGTCAGCTTAAAGTTACCTGGTCTGGAACACATCTGGAGCACTGTGATAACCCTGTCTACCTAGGAGTTACCTTGGACCGCAGTCTCTCTTATAAGACCCACATCGAGAAGACGAAGATTAAAGTATGTTCACACAATAACATCTTGAACAAACTCACTGGCACAAGATGGGGTGCTCGCCCACATACCCTAAGATCGACGGCACTTGCCCTGTGCTACTCATGTGCAGAGTATGCTTGCCCTGTATGGGAAAGATCAACCCATGCTAAGAAGCTTGATTCAGCGTTAAATGCCTCCTGCTGGCTTATCACAGGATGCCTCCGTCCAACATCAACGGAAAACTTATACATCCCAGCAGGAATTGCTCCATCAGACATCCGTCGTAGCGTAGCGAGCACGCAAGAGCGTAGCGGCCAAGTATCTAATGCGAAGCACCCTATGTCTGGGCAGATACCTGCTGCCAACTGCCTCAAATCCAGAGAGGGTTTCTTAAGCAGAGTCCAACCTCTTGAAACAGTCTCTAAGGAGCTTAATTAAGAGTGTCGCCTTGTGGAAAGAAAGACTTGCCATCAACCAAGTAACATCTTTTGGTATTGCACCTGGTGAGCATGTCCCACCTGGAGCTGACTCCTCATGGGCTGAAAGGCGATGCCTCAACAGATTGAGAACCAGAATTGGCCGATCTAAGGTTTCCTTGCAGAAGTGGGACTACCTGGAAGCAGATCAGGACACTACATGTGGTTGTGGAACAGCACCACAGACAATGGAACATCTGTTGGTCTGCCCACTGTTGGAGCAACAATGCACAGACAAGGACCTTGCGGAATTCAGTGAAGCAGTCAGACGTTGTACCCATCTCTGGCTGGATCATATTTGAGAACCACTGTGTTTGGACACGATAAGAAGAATTGATTTGTTTCCATGAACACGTTCATTTCAATGCGAATCCTTGGGCAGAGCGCAAAAACGACTACTTGAATACTTGGCCGATACAATTGATTTTGCAGCAAATTAAGTTAATAAAATAAGTTTCTGTTGCTTCCACATATGTTAAGATAATAAAGATGCAAATTGGTGGACACATTCAGGGTCCTTTTTTTTTTTCCTTTTTTGACTCACCCTGTATCCCGCCCTGTACAAATCCTTATACATGTATTAGTTGCAGTGGTTTTTCAAAGGCATTAAATATAGTGTCAGGCAACATACAACCTTGGCTAATATAGCATTTACTGGCAGCCTAGATCACAAAGGAGAGACATCAGTCATGATTAGTTTGTTCCCTAGCTGGCTAAGATTTCGTTCATTTAGTAGAGAATATCTTAAATGTTTCCTAGTTGATTGATCCGCCATGGTTGTGATTTCTGGAAATAGTTTACCAAACATACATCCCTGGGTTTGCACGTAAACGTAAGATTATTTTTCAAAAGAGTAACCCAATTTCACTCACAAAGAACAATCAATGAATCAAAATGAAGGAGAAAATAAAACATACACAAATTTGGCAAAGAACATGGAGAACATACTCCAGAAATAACCGAATGAATGTAATCTTGCGAATTGTTCGTTGAATTTAAAAGTTCAACTTACTAGTACATATGATGCTCTCTTTGCTGTTTCTGAAAGAGCCCCTTGTCAAATTACATGCAACAATTACACACCCTGAAGACGGCAATATGACATCCGAGTCTACGGCTACAGATCGCCCGTCGACCGTGATTGATACTTCGTCGTTAGAAGGCGGGTCTGATGTACACATTGTACTCACTTTAAAACCTAAGTTTACGCCTGTATAGAAAGTTTTAAAATGCAAAATCACTTAAACATGATAGGAATACACTGAACATTGTGAATTTACATCTTTAACGTTAGAACCGAACCTCTGTTCTGTTCTCTTACCTCGTAGGGTAGTTCTTGTTGGAGTACCAATCGTAGTAGTTATTTGAGGTGCTGCACTTATATGCAAATAAAATGGAAATGAAATACAGAATTAATATATTTAGAAAGAATCAATCATCATCATATCATCACATCATCGTCGTCGTCGTCGTCAGTCAATCGTCATCATCATCGTCAACACCATCATCATCATCACATCCTCATCATTCATACCACATCATCATCTCTCTTCGAATCTTCGAGCATCTGTTGATCCCGAAGACAAGCAAGCGTTGGAGACAGGGCCTTTTCGGTGGCTGCTGCAAAATCATGGAATATCATCATCATCATCATCATCATCATCGTCAATATCATCATCATCATCATCGTCACCATCATCACCATCATCATCTTCGGGATCTGTTGATCCCGAAGACAAGCAGATGCGTTTGAGACAGGGCCTTTTCGGTGGCTGCTGCAAAATCATTCACATTCGTCATGTTCGTAGAGCTTCCAGTGTCAGTAGCTTTGTGTCTCTTGTTAAGACCTATTTATTTGTTTGAACTTTCTGCAATTCCTTTATTGCTTGCATTTGGTTTGTTTTTATTTGTTTTTGCGCTTTGAATCCTTTGGCAAAAAGCATTATAAGTGTCGGGTTACATTACATTACATCACATCAACATCATTAAACATCGTGTTTCTCCTACTTACTATCATCGTTAAAGTCATTGTCATTGTCATCATCGTTGTCGTAGTCTTTCTTATCATCAGTATAATCATAGCAATTGGTTTTGTCTTCATACATTACCTGGTGAGATTATTGCATCCCCAACGCCTATTCCAATATCATTTGTGGCATTACACCTCACACGAGTCTCAACTTCAACTGCCAAAGGTAATCGACATTCGTTACCAGAGCACGAAGTATTAAAGACATCCGTGTCGTTAACAATGACTATATAGCGCGTCACTTCTGGATTGGCGTCAGCTCTGCAAACAAGTATAGAGTCCTCGTACTGCACAGTAACATTGGGTACGTCTGCATAAAATGGAAAAAAAACGCCGACTTTGTCTGGTTACTGTTTTTCTCAAATACGTTAGGATTAAAACTACTTTTTAAAATTTTGGTTAGCAAAAATGCGCTAAAATCCATGCCGACTTTCAGGTTTCAATGTTGCCAGGTTAAAATATTTGTCATCAAAAGATTGAAAACTGGATAATATCCAAATTTTAATTGGCTTTTCTTGCCAATTTGTCTTTTTTGCCTGCCAAATATGTTTTATTCGTTTATTTGCTTTTACTTGTTTGTTGGCTTGCCATAATGCGCTTCGGCTTACATTTCACATCCAATGAAGCTTCAGTAATTCTTGGAGGTGCTACTTCTTGTCCTGTCGTTACGCATCTCAGAATTCCGCCAGCAAAATCTCTTGTAGTGATGAATGCCAATGTACTTGTAGTGTCAAAGGTATCACCTCCATTTGTGGAGATATTTGTCTGGATAATTCCTGATGTTATCTGTTCCTCATAATAATCTTTTCTTGATACCATGCAATCTCCACAGCGGGTCTGGCACCTAATGCTTCACACATCACATCTGAAATCACATTTTCAGTTACCACTACCTCTGAAACTACGTTCCTATCTTGCGTCATTTTCAATGATGTCACTTCAACTATAAGAAATTGGCAGTTCAATAAGTTATGTAAGCAAAACGTTAACATGGTCAATATTGTCTATCTCAAGTACCTGTGTTAAAAAATATATACTGACTAGATCATATAATTTTAAGCTATAAGTGAAAATATTCCAATATTGGAGTCCCGCATGGATCGATAATGGGTCCTTTCATAGTATCTGTAAATGACTAAATACATTAGTACTTAGATTTATTTTATATAATGGTGATGCTATACCATGTATTCCAATGACGATCTGGTGGTAAAATGGATTTATTAAATTGGAGAGCCGGCCTCAGAAAGCCTCAATGTATTCTTTCAAGATCTTAGATTATTATTTGAGAGCAAATTGAATGAATTTCATATTTCGTTGAAAATGTGATAGTTCCACTTTAATGTTCTTGATTTATTTGTTTCTGATTTGTTTTGTTTATTGCTTTTTTAATATTTTTTTTTATTTGGCTGATTGGTCTCGTTTATCTAGACTGTACCCCAGTCTCGGCTCTGTCTCTGGGTTTAGAGCGCACTTGGTTAAACGATAATGCTAAACTAAAAACTTGAGTACTTTTCATCTTACCACCCCTGGCCTAGCTGGACAGCCCTGCCAACCAACTTGTCCACAGAACGTGAATTGCACAGGGCTCCTGGAGTTAACACTAGGTAGGGAGTAGCCCGCCTATAGGTTGAAGAGTCTAGTGTAATTTCAGTCGCTTAGCATTTTCATCACCGTGGACCCGAGGGAGGGTCTACGTTTATCCGGTTTTGTGATCTGAGCGATTTGCGAGGATCCTTATGATCCCGAAATGCAGATTGAATCGGATCATTATCTGGCCGGGAACTTCTCAGTGCGTGAGTTTTGATCCCGGTTATGGAAGCTCAAGTGTGTCACTTTCGCCTTATCCCTAGATAACGATCGTTAACCCAGGATAAGGAAAACCTTATCTGGGGTTAACGATTCGTTAATTGGAGGTTCAGCTTTGTTATCTTGAGTTAGCGAATCGTTATTTGGGGTTCAGCTTTGTTAACCCAAGATAACGACCGTTATTTAGGGTTCAGGTTTGCTATCTCAAGATAAGCTTTGTTAAATCAAGATAAGGACCGTTATTTGGGGTTCCATTTTGTTAATCCAAGATAACGACCGTTATTTAGGGTTCAGATTTGTTATCTTGAGTTAACGGATCGTTATTAGAGGTTCAGATTTGTTATCTTGAGTTAACAGATCGTTATTTGGGGTTCAGCTTTGTTAACCCAAGATAACGACCGTTATATAGGGTTCAGATTTGTTATCCCTAGATAAGCTTTGTTAACCCCAGATAACGATCGTTATTTGGGGTTCAGCTTTGTTAACCAAAGATAAGGCCTGTTATTTGGGGTTCAGCTTTGTTATCTTAAGTTAACGGATCGTTATTTGGGGTTCAGCTTTGTTATCTTGAGTTAACGGATCGTTATTTGGGGTTCAGCTTTGTTATCTTGAGTTAGCGAATCGTTATCCCTAGTTAACGGATCGTTATTTGGGGATAACACATCGTTATCTAGGGATAAGGCGAAAGTGACACACTTGAGCTTCCATACCCGGTGCAAATTCACGCACAGCGAAAGTTTAATGGAATAATGCTTCTAATCAGCCTAATTTCTAGATCATCGTAAATCGCCTATGGCTAAATAATGATCTATTTGTGGGTTATAATAGGTTTTTGTGATTGAGCTTCAGTATACCTTCTACCCTTCGGACAGCTTTCACGAATTCGCCCGTGTTCGCCTCTTGGCATATGTAATTGCCTGCATCTTCAATTTCAACATCTTTGATAACAAGATCCCACTTGGTGGTATTATCTGTATCTAAATGAAAATTTAAGTATCTTGAATTTCCGCTTTTGAGTACTCCGAAGTAGATAACGTATCCACCGCCAGTTGGACGAAGCCTCTGCCAAGCAACGAGGTCAACGTTTCCACCTGGTTTTAGTCGACATTCCAGAACATGTGTTGTTCCGTTTAACATAGCCGTGTTTTGCGGGACTTACAGGGACGATAAGGCAACTTCTCGTGGCATTCTGAAAACAAACAAAACAAGGAAAACAAAACAATAATAATAATAAAAAAATAATGACCGATATGGTTTGTTTGTTTGAAAAGACTAAATATTGATGAACTAGCATATAGTTTGCCATAAAGCATGCATGAGATTCTTGTCCCAAATCAAGGTTCAGGACCATAACCAATTGAATTATCTCATAAGACAGCTATTCACTGTTTCACTACTTTTGGCATTTTAGCGCAAAAGGAGGAATCTTTCCAAATTTTATCATTTTATTCCCTGGATGACCACTGACCCCCAGGTCCATTATTTAAAGAGACACTGGCACATTTGAAAAATAGTGCGCCCTCAAGATTTTTCAAAATCGATATTTTTGCATGGTTGTAAGGCTTTTATATACAAAAGCCCTCACCCGAAATGATTAAAACCAAATCAGCATCCTATGGGTAACAAGAACTTATAATTTAACGTCGCCGGCGACGTTAAATTCAGCAGACGACGAAAATGGCGTTTAACACAAGAACCCACGCAGTATGCATGTTATCCACGCTATGCACACTGTTTTATATTCATATTTTCATATTCAATTCATATTTATTTATTAGTCCATCAACATTATTTATATACAGGTACTGGACAATAGAACATGATAAATATTATAATAATTAAAGTACAAATATTACAAATATTTATCGGTCTATAACCTTTGTGGTTTTAATATCAGTGAGTACGGGTCAAAAATATTCATGTAATATACACAATTGTTGATTAAAGTTATGGAAAACTTAAAAGTTGGCCTACAAATTACCTGGATGTCTTTATCCTCATATCAATGTCCCTATCTGTTTTGGGGGTATGTTATTTTTATGTGTAAAATATATCTCTGTTCTTTCAATGGCCTAGACTATCATTTGAGAGCAAATTGAAGAAATTTTAATATTTGTGAAAATGTGCCAGTGCCGCTTTAACCTCTGGATGACCTCTGATCTCAAAAGGATGATTTCTGTTGCGTTTTCCAGACCTATAGAAACTTTTTCCTTATATTTGTTATATTTGACCCCTGGATGAACTCTGACCCCAGAATGGTGACCTCCAAAATGTTCGCCAGATCATTCGCCAGAAATTTGATAATTATTCCTGTGTGACCGCTGACCCCTAATTGGTGACCTCCAGGTGATGTGCATGGCACAATGGTTCTTGTAAGTGAATTTATTGATCATAGACTTTAACTTGCAAAAGACGAAATAATATATATTTTTTCAAAGAATACACCTTTAATCGATAATTATGACATTTGGGCCCAATATATGGCCCCTACCAGGGGATCTCGTGAATCTTGTCTTGATAGTTTTTAATTTGCCGAAGGAGAAGGAATTTAATAATTTGTCAGAGAATGCCCCTTTAATTGGCAATTGTGACATTTGGACCCAATCTGTGAAAACCCCTTATGCAGCCTCTAGGGGATCTTGCGATTGAATCGCTTGATGATAGTCTTTAATTTGCGGGAGAAGAAGGAATTAAAAGATTTTAAAGGAATGCCCCTTTAATTGGCAATTGTGGCATTTTGGGCCTAATCTGTGAACACCCATATGCAGCCTCTACAGGTGATCTTGTGAGTGAATCGCTTGATGATAGCCTTTAATTTGTGGGAGAAGATTTAATTCATGGATTTTCCTGGAATGGCGCTTTAATTGGCAATTGTAGCAACTGGGTCCAATCTGTGAACACCCATATGCAGCTCAGGCCTTTTCTCGAGGATCTTGCGAACAAATCTCATAATCATAGCCTTTAATTTACGCGAGAAGAAGGAATTCATAGATTTTAAAAAAAAACAAGGAATGTCCCTTTAATTGGCAATTGTGGCATTTTGGGCCTAATCTGTGAACACCCATATGCAGCCTCTATCGGGGGATCTTGTGAGCGAATCTGGTGATGATAGTCTTTAATTTGTAGAAGAAGGATTTTTCTTCAGAGAATACCCCTTTAATTGGTATAACTGTGACATTTAGACCCAATCTGTTAACACCCCATATAGAGCCCCTACCAGGGGATCTTGTTATCATATGTTGATAGCCTTTAATTTGCAGAAGGAGAAGGAATTATATATCTTCAAGGAAAGCCCCTTTAATCGACATTTGTGTCATTCGGACCCAGCCTTTGAATGCCCGCCATATTCAGCCTCTATCAGGGGATCTTATGAGCGAATCTCATGATGTTAGCCTTTAATTTGCGGGAGAAATGCCACAATTACCATAATGCCACAATTTGCAAATGCCACAATTGCCACAACACCCCATATGAAGGCCCTACCAGGGGATCATGTGAGCGAATCTCATAATGATAGCCTTTAGTCTGCAGGAGAAGAAGGAATTCTCTCTGTTATGACGTCTCTTAGACGTCAAAGGTCAGAAATACCTTTCAAACACAATAAATGAGCCATGTGCACAAGTGATCTGAATTTTATAATATAACAATTTAATGATTTTTAATCAGAATGGTTCAAGAATTTGGTATGTCCAAAACATAATTACAATAACAACTTGACATGATTTATAAACTAAGATACGCGATATTTCAAGTCCTCTAGTGTCCTGTGTTGCAAGAAGCGTAGCAGTTCAATGATGATATGTACTCACAGCGAAGACTCCAAAATGACAGTATGCAAAGTCACACTTATATATCCTCAGTTAATATTCCATTGGAATCTTCTCAGTCCTGAAGATAACTTTTGTCCAGCAGTTTAAGACGACAAGGTTGAATATAAGTCCTCGACGACACCAATATTCCACAGTTACAAAATCCAGGTATTATACCACCATCAGTTTACCGCTAATGTCCTCATTTAGGACCACAAACTGGAATCTCTTTTTTGATTCCAAAACTGAAGCTCTTCTGGCTTAAAAGACGACAGCAGACAGTTCAGATATCAAGCTCCGGTGGCATCCAAAATATTATAAATCCTGGCATTAAAACTAGCTATGACTCTACTATATAGCTCCTGGTTACAACTGCTGGCCTCAGTCCTTCCAGTGACAAGTATATAACTACTCACAGCTAGATTCCCCTTTCCTAATATCTAAAATAGATATTACAACATTATCATGCATAAACATAACCTAGCACTGTCAAATCAGATTTCACATAAATTACATCATCTATTGCATCACCTCACATTTATAACTTCATGGGGGGAATCCCCAAATTTTGCAATATGTTTTTCTTAAAGCATAAACAACTTGACTCAGTTTCTAAGTTTACATCTTGGGGAATTCCCATTTCCCCTATTGTGCAATCTATCTAGTTGTAAATAACAGGTGTGGAGCTCAATATAGCACTTGGGAATCCCCTGCTCTCTTTTTTTTATCATAAACAATGTACTTTTCCCGTGAGAATTTTTTTTTTCAAATAATACTTTTAATCACAAAAATGGAGGCTATATAACATCTCTCATACGCATACACTCCCTCTATCCCTCACTCTGTCTCGCTCACCCTCTCCCACCAACCAGATGTTATCTACCTTTTTCAAGAAACAGAAAGAAAACCTCCCATGCCATGATAAGCAAGAAGTAGAAGTCCATCGCTTCTTTTCAGCCATTCCTTTTGGTAGGCGCAGAGGATATACAACAAGGACTGACAACCCGTGCTTGCAAATCAATGCTTGCTTAAAACCAATGTTCATACTTTGCCCATGTTGTCATTGTTATGTCAACTGTGAAAAGGAAACAACATTAAGGTCATTTGACCCAATGGTTAAGGGCACGTAGTCTCCTGATTAAAAAAAAGTGAGTTTTTATCTAAAAGAACGCTCTAAACTCCAAAGAGAGCGAAATATTCCATCTTTGAAATGAAGGGGAAGTAGCATGAACTTATATACGTTGTGTTATTTTAGTGGAGTGATTAAATTCCCATTAAATAATATATTCAATCAATCAATCAACCAACCAACCATTCATTCATTCATTCATTCATTCAATCAATCAATCAATCAATCAATCAATCAATCAATCAATCATCAATCAATCAATCATCTTCAACATGTAAGGGGAATAGGTCCAAAACTGCACGGGAAATACATCAAAGAAAATAAAATAATCAACTTCTGGTGTTTTCATTTGAGGACAAAGGTAGACGTACAGGTTTCCGAATTTGGCAACATTTAACAAATTTATCATTTTGGAATAGTAACTGCTGATTTATAGCTTCGATTCCTAGAAATTCCTGTGTTACATAGAGAAATAAATGGGTAAAACACGGGGTAAAACAGCATGAGAAATATATAATAAGGCAAGCAATAAGAATACACCAAGATATGAAATCTAACATGCATTATAAAAATGTAGTTTGAGCACTAAGTTATGATACACTCGCCGAGGGGTCTTCTCGTTATTCCGAAGGTTCATTGTTCCGAAGGTTCGTTATTCCGAAGGTTCGTTTTTTTCGAACACGCGTTTTTAGATTCGCTTTTTCCGAATCCTTAAAAGGTTAGGTATTCCGAAATAGGGTTCGCTATTCCGAATCTTAAAAAGGGCTCGCTATTCCGAATTTAAAAAGGGTTCGCTATTCCGAATCTTAAAAAAAAGGTTCGCTATTACAAATCAGCTCAAATCTTAAGAAAGGGTTCGTAATTCCGAATCTCAAAAAAGGTTCGTTATTCCGAATATTGAAATATTCTTGCGTGGGAAATGAACAGAAATAATCTCCAAATAGACAGATACAGACTAAAATGAAGTTCCAAGACACACATTGATTGATTGGTCGATTGATTGTATTTTGCAAAGGAATAACCAAAGAGGCAGCTTCTATGAGATTTGGCCCGAAATTATGCTCCAAGACCATATGGTCCTGGAGCATAAGTAATCTGGAGAAATATTCCATGTCAAATTTTAATGCACATGCTCCAGGACCATATGGCAAATAGGGTCTCATGGAGCAGTATTCGACATAGAACATTTCTCCACTGCTTCAGGAGCATATGCTCCTGGACCATTTGTGTATTGAAATATGCTCCATGAGCATATTCAGCATATTCAAATGTGCTCCTGGACCATATTTTTTATTTATGCTCCAGGACCATAATGCAAATATGTTCCTGGGACCATATTTGACTTTTTGAATATTTTTCCAGATTATGGACCACAATTTAGGGCCAAAATCTCATAGAATCAAAGGGGCATATGGTATCCCCTCGAGGTTTACCCCCAAAACAAATCGACCAGTAATCAGATTGGCCTTTTTCAATATGGACAGAAGAACGTCCCCAAATCCTGAAATTCCTAGCATAAAAAGAAACTTAAAATATGTTACATTACAAAATTTTGAGTGATGGAATTCTCCCAAAAGATCTGAAATTAAAAAAAAAATATTCAAAGGCCCCTCCACCTGCGCGCGCACACACACACACACACCAGCTATATTGTGGGGGTATTTGTGGTTGTGGGCCATTCTTCGGTCACGTTTGTGACCCAAAAACGGGAAATTTTGATTTTCAACCCAATGTGTTTTTTGCCAATATAACCATCTGTTATTACTTTTGGTATAATGAAAAAAACCTTAGACCAAAACCTATCCAATAATGTTTTCCGCTTTCGCCAGATTGATTAATTTTGTCATTGAGGGCAAATAAAGTTCGGTCACGTTTGTGACCTCAGACAAAAGGGGTTTTTATATCACACTTCAACTGTTAAAATTCCTGTGAATATTAAGTACCACTTATTATATTTATTTCAGAAAGACATTGGTAGTTTTTCATTAACAAAATTGGTAAATTCAAAGTCACAAGCAATTTAATGGGTAATTAATAATTATATCCTAAGGTCCGGTCACGTGTGTGACATTAGTGGTTACGGGTGTGACATCTCCATTGACTTATCACACAAAATTAATGACCATGGTTTGTGCACCACATGAAGTTAATAAAACTCTTGGTGTATTCCATATTCTCAACTATTTCAAACACTTTCATACAATTCATCATAATACTTGCAAGAGCAATGGCTACTCCTAGTATGCAGATTTCACCCCAAATTTTAAAAAGACATATGGAAATCAATAAATAAAAAAAGAAAAATTATTAAATTAAATTGTTGTTTTCTTGTTTAACTTATCATATTCATATTTAACTCATAATAAAGTTAACACTGGCTACCTTCTTCATTTAGAAACCCGAAATTTATGTCCTTCAAATCTAAAATTGTGAGTGTCGGTCACGTGTGTGACAGTAATTAGCACATCATAACGTGAAAGAGGAAAGATCTAAACCATTTATTTTGTATAACGGAAGGTACATATAAACCTGGCTTTTGATATGAAATATGAACATTACATGAGACCAGTTGTTTTCTAGTAATAAAACTCTTTGTATTTTTGGTCACGTGTATGACATGCAAGTCAATTAAATTTTCTGTTGTAATCACTTATCTATTCCTATAACTTGTATTTTTTCAACATATTTTGAAAATTGAAGTCCATTCAATACTTTAAGCAGTATCTTCAAAACAAAAATGAAAAGCTTTTAATATAAAACAAAGAAGCAAAATGGTTTAAAATTCTCACTTTTTTGTCCCAAAATATTAAATACGTTCATTTATGCAAATGGGGGGTGTTTGAGTTGAACATCTTTGCTTGAAAAATTAAATCCTGCAGAAATTTGGAAGGATTGTTAACGTGATAATGTAAGAAATGTGGCAATACCATTAACTTCATCTTTATAAAAGGTTTACTTTTTTGAAGAGTGGCCCTGTGCATTGTGGGGTAGAAAAAACGTGTAGCGATGCATTGTGGAGTGTGACTATTTTATAGTAATGCATATGGAGCACTCACGTACCCTTAAACAAATTACATGTAGTCTAGCATTTAGGTAACGAACACTGCATTTCCTGAAACTGCTCATTTTGTGTTGACAAATGTATAATTTCTGAGTATAGGCCTATGCATAGTAGCTCATAGTTGAACCACCAGGTTACATGATTAGAGCCGCAATTTTGCTTGTTTTTGAGGGAGGGGTGGTGTTTTTGAGATGGCAAAATTTATCACAAATTTACACTTCTCCACCCGATTACAACATATATTTTGATCGTTTCGTAGGAATGGCCATCACCAACGTACTACAAAATTTTGATTTGAATTTGACATACCATTTTAATGTGAGCGGTAATTGCGTATAGTCAATAGAGTACTTACAAACTATTTTCCGGTTACTTATTGTAGCTTAGCGCATCATTATATCTCTCTAAATCAAAGTGAAGTTTCACTCTTTTGGAGTGACTACAGGGCCATGTGGTCCAGTGGATCAGCGTTTCGGCCCGCACGCCAAAGGTTGTTGGTTCGAGCCCCGCTGGGGCCAATGGGTTTGTCCGTGATAAGCCGCTTTCCTCAATTACTCCTCTGTACACAGGTGTATAACTGGGTACCGGCATTATTCAATGTTGGGAAAGGTAACAGAACTCGCGTGAGATGAGGTGTGGCCAAACGTGTGGCGATCCCATGGTGGAGTCTGGCCCAATCGCTTCGAAAGAGAGTTGGGCACTCCGGCACTGTTAAACAGGTCCGTCCGCTTTACAGGGCCCACTCTAAAAGGAGTGAAATTTCAAAGAATAATTTTGGGTCAAATTTACTCTTGATAATTTAACATGATAAATGATATCATTTGTGTCAATTATCAAGATAATTTTTTTTTAAAGTATTCTTATAAAGGTATGAAGTTTCACTCTTTTTTGGAGTGGGCCCTGTATCACTCAAAAGAGTGAAATTCACTCTTTTTGCATATGGGAAAGAAGTCGGTCATTGCAGATGGAGAAAGAAAAATACAAGGTTTGTATATGGTATCAAAATTTCAGGTTTGATGGTGTGAAAGGTGGGGGTCGAGGCTGATGATCGGATGGTAGCCCTTTAATTCTCGTATAACGCAAATTTATCAACGCACTGGACCCATAGCTATACCAGTGCAGATTTTGGGGTCAATTGAACACTAAGTGTAGCGGGGGGACCCAACATTTTGTTTTTTGTACGCCATTTTTTAACGGTAAATTACTTTTGCCCAAATTTTACTAATTGCCTAAATATAAGTTGCGCATATTTTTGTGGAAAAAAATCAAATCGGCCATGGCTTTTATTAGTGCTAATTAGCATAATTAAGCACTTTGGTGGCGTTATTCAAAATTTGTTTTCCCCTTAAATCGTGCTGGCGTATTTTTTAAAATTTTTATTTCAGCAATGAAATGTAGTGAATTTTCTCCGATATAGCAAATTTTAGGAAAATGTCCTTTGGAGCTCTTTGGGAAATTGGTATTTCATTTTATTGGTGGGGAATTGGGGTGGCGCGTTGTAAAATCGGTTTTTTGGACCGCTATTTTGAATCGGTACAACCGTTTTCATTTTTCCGTTATACTTAACCCCGATCAATGAACAGCGTTTTTGTAAAAATCCACCGGCAAAGTGATATTCGGGGGGGGGGGGTCCATGTGGACACCCCTATACACCAACGGAGTGCACAAGACCTTATACGCTCGACTTACCTACAACAAGTTGAGATTTTTCCATCATCTGAACCATCAACATTAAATTTTTAGTAATCCCATGTACCTAATCTTATATGCAAACTTCGGAAATCATATCCGTAAAAAAAAAATCAAAATTTTGGGAAACAAGCATTTGCTCATAACACAAAAACGCAGGTCGGATCATCGAAAAATTTTTGTTGAATAAGCTGTTCCTCAGGATCTCTATGAACAATGATAAAACAAGGTTCTGAATCACAAAATGCATCTAAGTGTTAACACAAACTTGCCATTTTTCTCAAACTTTCGACTGTTTAGCAAATTCTGAAAAGTTTGACTTCAGATTGAGGAAATTGGCCTAAATCTCTATTTTTTTAAATTTGAAAGAGTGACTCATCTCTATACTCAATTGGCATGATAAAGGGGGGGGGGAAAATCTGAAATTAGCGCAACTTTGCCGTATATTGTCATACGGACTGAAAATACAAATTGCGAATTTGGGGGGGGGCTACACGACAGAGTATATTTGCACGTAAAATTTGCACGCACCTCTTTAGGTTAACGGGTCAGATGATATCAAAATCTCACTTCGTTGGTTGGTTGGTTGAATGGTTGACTTGGCACCTATACTCAAACTGAGTTTTTGTGCCACAACAGTAAAAGAAAAAAAGAAAACAAATCAAAACAAATAAAAGGACAACATAAAAAAGGACCAAAACAAAACAAACTGGAGGACAGCTATAAACAGAAAACCCTGGACTTAAGGCCCAGGACTGCCAAGCACGTAATTAAATTTTAAATCACAGGCTCTAATAAATTGACAAACAGCCTCAAGTGGAGGTGATTTTTCCTCCTAAAATCTCACTAATTAAGGGACTAGCACCATTAAACTCAAATTTTATCAAAAAGGCTTTCCTTTGCTCATCATATTTACTACAATAAAGAAACATGATTTAATTGTCTTGGAACCCAACCGACATCACAAAAACCATTTTGGTGCCTTCAAAAGAAAAAGATAATGATTAAGGGCACACCTATACCAATCCTCACCTGTGGAATATAACTTCATCTCTACGCACCAAATTATTACTACTATGAGATAGATATACTTAGGCTAATGCTCTTTATGTCCGAATTTGGAGAATAACAGACCCAATCTTTCCGCCAATCGTCTAGCATATCAGACCTTAATAAGATTTAATCTCTGAGAGGCGAAATTTAACAGGAATATCAAACTCACACTTCCTGAATGCATCTTAGCAATTTCTCTCTGCCCCCTCATTGCCACGAACCCCAGAAGTGACTTGGACCCAAGCAAGGAAAAACCGCACGCCACACCACTTTCAAGATAAACAATGTTGAAGTTCAATGACAATGCCGATTATGGCTTAAATTGAGACAAAGCTTGAAGATCACTGGAACAATCATACAAAATACCAACTGTAATGGACGTACCTCCTCAACCACTGGAGAGCCTTAAGAATACAACCAGCTCAGCAGTATCTGTAACACACCGGTCAGTTAGCCTAAATTTTGCCTAATAGACAAATGAGGAATATACAAACCACAGCCAACCTACTACAAGACCATCAACCATATGTACTCCATCAGTAAAATATGTAGGTAATTACCCCAGTTTAAACCAATTATATCTCCTCAGGCTGCATTTCTGTGTCACAGTCCAATCCAATTTACTCACAGCAATCAAAATCTTCCAAAGAGATGGGAATTTCCTCAAGAATCCAAAAAGAAAACAACGGGCACGTAGGGGAAACACAGAATAATTACTATTGCTGAATCTCATCCCAAAAAGTTCATGGTAATTAAGAATTTTTTTATCCTCTGCATAATGATAACTGCCAACAATCGCACAAAATCGTTTTAACTTTTAGAAATTTATGTGAATCAAGATTAGCTTTGAAACTTTTCCCAAGAAAAATTCTCGATGTCTAAGTGGAGGATCGCCACATTCCACCTGAAGGGAAGCAAGAGATTTATCCCTAATAGCACCTGTTGCAATTTTAAGGGTCTGATATTGGATAGAATCCAACCTATTCTTCAACACTATCCGACGCAGAATCATAAGACTCGCACCCATAATCATCACAAGCGGGCGAATAAGGGCTTTGTAGCTTCTTCTTTTCTTCTTCTATCGTGTCCAAACACTGTGGTTCTCATATGACCAGCCAGAGATGGGTACAACGCTTGGCTGCTTCACTGAATTCCGCAGGTCCTTGTTTAGTGCATTGTTGCTCCAGCAGTGGGCAACCAAGAGGTGTTTCATTGTCTGTGGTGCGGTTCCACAACCACAGGTAGTATCTGGTCTGCTTCCAGATAGCCCACGTCTGCAAGCACCTTAGAAATCGGCAGTTTCTGGTTCTCAATCTATTAGGCATCGCATTTCAGCCCATGATGAGTCAGCTCCAGGTGGAGATGCTCACTTCACCAGTTCACTACCGATAGATGTTCTACTTTGGTTCGAGCAAATCTTTCTTCTCTTTCCACAAGGCACTCTCTTAATTACCATCCTTAGGAGACTGT
>JAMKCH010000345.1:0-41134 GCA_023653785.1 Ophioderma brevispina
CTGCAGCTGCAGCAGGTTACGTTGAGTTGCTGCAGCAAGTGATCGATATATCGGCACTGCACAGTGCAGCGAAGTATGAACGGACCTTAAGTCAAATACGCCGTCTTTATGTAATAAGATGATGATTTAGTATCTTCTGTCATGTACGACAGAAATTCAAAGCATGGTTTCCTATAGGGACGATTAGGATAGCAGGCAAGTTCAAAACAAAGTTTGCACAAGCCCTGCAGGTGCTCACGCATACTGCCGGGCAGTGTTTTGTTTGTTGCCCGGCGTTGACGTCACATGTCAACTCATCTATATAACATTCTTGTTCACTTCAAACTCGGTAGGGTGATAGAGCATGATGACGTCTGGTGCCGTATAATTTGTGTCACATTATCTGGCATAATGAGACAAAGGTTTTTGCACAAAACAAAACATGTTCACTGCACACATTGGATTACATGCTTTGTGGCATATACTTTGATGCATGATGGAATAAAGGTGTATCCGATGGATACAGTGGGCTTGTTTTGTGTTGTCACAAAATAGAGTATAAGGCCAAGAAAAAAAAACAAGTTTGTCTCAGAAGACCGCGCGCATTAGGTTTAAAATTGCTTTTTGACCGCATAATTTTTTTTTTTAGGTTTTAATCACTTTAAATTTTTTTTGTAAAAAAATTCAGAAAAAAAAAAATGAAAATTTGGCCGCAAAGCGGCCGAAAAATTGAAAAAAGTGGGCTAAAAATGCATTAAAAAAAAAGAAAAACCGCATTTCGCATTAGCATTTTTCTAAAAAAAAAACGCATTTCGCATTAGCATTTTTCACATTTCTTCTGAGACAAACTTGTTTTTTTTTTTTGGCCTAATGAGCATTTTTTTTTGACTATCAACACAAGAAATGTTAAAAATGACATCTATGCAACAACAACAATAAATTTCTGTTAGGCGACGAAAATAAAAAACCCTGTTTTACGGGCCCGACCGACCCTGATTGTTCAGTTTTGCAGATTTTTTTTTTTTTAGCTTTAACAAAAATCATGTAAAATCAGCCTGTTTTAGCCCAAATTGATCAATTTTGGCTATTTTTTTTTAGAAAATTTGTAAAATTTTTTCATTTTTTCTCTTGATTTTTCAGATTTTGGGGCTATTTTGGGGCCAACTTTGACTTCCAGAAAAGAAAAAATTCGCCCGACCGACCGACCCTACTTGAAAGGTCCGCTCGCCCGTAAAACAGGGTTTTCTTTTTTCGTCGCCTTAAGAACCTTTTTGCTGATTCTTTGGCATTTTTAAGCTGGCCATTAGAAAACCTGGCTTCAGTGAAATAATTTAGAAGCCATTTTATGAATAACCTCTTTTTTGCAGTGTATCAATTTTCCTTCAGTCAGAACTTGTCAAGCGGAAAATTATGGACCAGGGTGTCCAGCGGAAGAATTCACAGGGTGCCACCTTCTAACCTTTGGGCAGTTTGAGTTACTGAGATCACATGTCACATAAGAGGATTAAATTTCGAAAATGCTTCATTAAAGTTATGAAATGTCACAAATTCTTCCTGCACTCCAAAGGAGTAAAATGCCAATGGTCATGTATCCGTAGATGCCAAATTCACTATGAGCTAGAAAAATCTCAATTCCCTTGCCTTAGTTCAGTAGCTTTCATTCACCAATGTATTTAGAAAATACGCCCCCTGGTTTTTGGGTATGATATATGATCCCCAGGTCGCACAAGGTCAGTTCATGTCAATGTATGTACAAATACAACCAACTGAACTGTGTCCTTGGTGGATGAGCATATTGTAACTCATAGTGATTAACAAGGTATAGGTCAAAATAGATCAATGGATAACAAATTCTTTGTACAAGGGTCAAATTTTTAAAATGCATCAATGTAAGTAAGAATAGCCTCATTATATGCATCTTGACAAAGTAGATTTTGCTATATCTACAGAGTACATATTGCAGTATTGCTGTGAATGCGAGGCGAATCCGGCCACCCCTGTTAGTGGGGACAAAACCGGAACTTTGCTTTTATTTCTACAGAGCACATATTGTTATGACGAAAATTATTCAAGGTCACATAAACAATAGGGTTAAGTTTCAGCCATAACTATACCCAGTGGCGTAACCAGTTGGGTGGCCGGGTTTTTTTTTTTTTTTTTTTTTTTTTTTTTTTTTTTTTTTTTTTTTTTTTTTTTTTTTTTTTTTTTTTTTTTTTTTTTTTTTTTTTTTTTTTTTTTTTTTTTTTTTTTTTTTTTTTTTTAGGAAGAGAAAAAGATGGAAAGAGAAGAAAGGGGAAAAAGAGAAAGTATAAAGAGGGAAAGAGAAGAAAGAGGAAAAGAAGAGGGAAAGAGGGAAGAGGAAAATGGGAAGAAAATAGGGAGAAGGAAGAGAAAAAGAAAGAAAAAGAGGGAAAGAGAAGAAAGGGGAAAAAGAAGAGGGAAAGCAGAGGAAAAGAAAGAGGGAATTAGAGAAAGTGAAGGGAAAAGGTTTCTGTTGCTGGACCTGGCACTCAACCCCCCCCTTCAGAATTTTGAACCGACTGATAAAAAATATGGGTCTACCCAGCAAGCGCAGCGAGCCGGAAAAATTGGCGTCTGAAAAATCTGGAAACTTTTTGAGTCTTCCCCCCCCCTCCCGGAGGCTCAGGTCTGGTTACGCCCCTGACTATACCTCGAGGTGATATCTTAGATATTGCAAACTGTACCTTTTCAGAATCCTTGTGTCAAGACAGATAATATGCAACTACTTTCAATTACTTATCGGCATTTTGATAATTTAACTCCTGTACAAAAGATGCATCGTTTGACCCATTTTGACCTACATATTGTTGATTAGCCATTGTGTAGTCATATGTCACCATTGACTTTATCACTCCTTTGGACTTAAAGGTGCAACGAGAGATTTCAAGTCGTCCATTTTTTCTGTAATATGTAGTGATTTCATGTAGATTAGAAATAGACTCCCTACCTTTTATTTGGCTACAGAAATAACCTAAAATGAAAACAAAAGGTGATTTGTATATGCTTATATTTCAATAGAAAACATAGGCTGACTTTCGTATTTGCTCCTATATGAAATTAGAAATTTCACAATTTTGGTACCAAAGAAACCGTACTCAGCTTAATCCTTTCAGATGGAGATATTTTAGATAGAAAGCTTTACACCAGTGCAAAAATCAGAATTTTCATATTTTTTAGGGACACCTGTTATTTGAAATCTCTCGTTGCACCTTTAATCAATTTTTCATTCTCGCTGAAAATTTATCACTCCTTTGGACTTAAGGAAGAATTTGTGATATTATCATTACAAATATTGGTGCATAACTTAAATTGCCCAAGGGTGCCAAAGTGGAACCCGGTGGATTCTTAACTAAACATGCTGGTCTATTACTTTCAGTAATAAAATTGCTTAAATATGCAAACTCATGCCCCTACTGGTGATCAACAAGGCCACCTCCTGTCTAGTTCTGTGTCAGTCACGCCTTATGCAGATTTTCAGATTTTAATGTACCCGTACTATATAATGTTAAGGTTCATTGCCGACCACTGAGGGCTTTCTTATTTGGCCTTTTAGTCACAATCTCATATCCTTTTGTTGTTATGTGCATATTTTAATAAATATGCAAATAAAGTTTGATTGCATATGAGTAAGCTTGTTTGCATATTTCCTTCAAATGTGAGTAATTCACTGTGTTAGAGTTATGTTGCTGTATTGTTTTATATCATATTTACTGCATATTGATGGATATTTTAGATGCATTTTAATATTTTTTGTGGACTGCCAGCTATAGCTGGCAGGACCACTTTGCATTCTGTTGTGTGTTTGTATGTGTGTGTCACAAAAATGTTAAGTTTCTTTTAAATTGACCTTGAAAAGTTGAAGTTCAATTGGAACCAAACTTGTGTCATAGGTGCTCCATGGGTTCCCTCATATATTGATGTGTCAAAGGTCATGTGCCAAGGTCAAGTTGAAAATAGGCTAAAAATGTAAAATTGACCTCAATTGAGAAGTTGAAGTTCAATTGGAACCAAACTTGTGTTATAGGTGCACCAATGGATCCCTCGTAAAGACACTATCAGTGATTTGCTAAATCAGAAAATAAAAAAAAATTATCAAAAATCAGATTTTTGCTTGTCTGTAACAAGTATAGGTATCCTAACATACCCTGCAATTAATAGGAGCAGAAGCAACCAAATAGGGACAAAATCGGAAAGTTTAGTCATTAGTGCCGGACACTTACTACAACACGTAATTGAATGGAGATTCATATCTTTGAATGCTGCCATTGTCTTCCTTTTCTGTCAATTCTTTGGTTGGAAAAAGCAACTTCTACTTCATGTTTTAAGCTATTCCTGCAAATTTCAGGTATTTTGACAAATCACTGATATTTTAAAGGTGCAACGAGAGATTTTTGAGGCACCTAAATATTGTGTCATAATAGTAATTTCATATAGACTAGACACTCAATAGATTTCTTACCTTGTATTTGGCTACAGAAATGCCATAAAAGAGAAAAAAGGTGATTCTAATTTACTTATAATTCAATGTAAATCATAAGCTGAATTTCGTATTTGCTCCTATACGAAATTAGAAAATTCAAAATTGTTGTACCAAAGAAACATTTCTCAGCTTATTCCTTTAAGGTGGGGTTATTTTTGATGGAAAGCTTTACATCAGGGCAAAAATCAGTACTTTCAATTTTTTTAGGGACACCTGATATGTGAAATCTCTTGTTGCACCTTTAAAGACACTATTAGCGATCCATTGGAAAGAGTCAAAATATTTCAAATTTGCAGGAACAGTTTGAATCTCCAGAGGCGGATTTAGGGGGGAGAGGGCGCACCTGGTGCGTGCCCACCCTCCTATTTTTTGTTATTTGCCTTGCAACCAATAAACTGTAGTAGCATACTTTTATGGTTCGCTTGTCCAAGTCTAAACGAACCACACAAGCAGAATTCTTGTTTAATTGACAGTTATTACCATTCTTTGGTTTAAACTGGAATTCTTGTTTTTTTCCACTCAAATGTGGTCACAATTCAATGTGAATTTAAAGACACTATCAGTGATTTGTCAGGAGGAGTCAAAATATTTGAAATTTGCAGGAATAGCTTGTAAGTGAAGGATAAGTCTGTTCCAACTGAAGAATTAACAGAAAAGGAAGAAAACGGCAGTGTTCCAAGTTACGGTTTTCCATTCAATTACGTGTTGCAGTAAGTGTCCGTACGGACAGTAATGACTAAAATTTTTGATTTTGCCCTTATTGGATTACTTCTGGTCTTACCATTTGCAGGGTATGTTAGGATACTTGTACTTGTTACATACATGCAAAAATCTGATTTTGATGATTTTTTCCAATTTTCTGATTTAGCAAATCACTGATAGTGTCTTTAAGGGTGTACATGTAGTTTGAACCAGTTTCATTTGAGGGGCTTATTAATGCTTCGCTGTACATGCACACATACCTATATATTCAGTTGGTATCTCGGCATGTTTTTGATTAGTATTGTGCCAAAGTCTGATTTTGAAAGTTACACATTTTGTTGCTGAGGTCTTGCTTTTTCATTTACCTCGCTTGTAAAAAAGTGTGTAAAAAAGTTGTACTTTAAGGAGTTTCCAATGGTCACTGTGGTACAACGGAAGATTGAGTGTGTATTGGTTTCCAACTAAATGAGCAAGTAAGCTTACTTGCAATATTGATTATGGTCCAAGTGTTGCAGTACACTACAACTTTTGGTTCGGGGTTTTGCATCTTTCGGGTGTTCTATCTCGGCCATTTCGCGCTTTTTACAAGTGAGGTGTTAAATGAAAGAACAAGACCGAAGCATTAACATGTTTGAAAACTTTCCAAATTATCAGACTTTGGACAATACTGATTGAAAAAACATGCCGAGATACAGGGTGAGTCAGAAAAAAGTACAACCAAATGAGGGATTTTTTATGAAGAAACCTTAACGAAATTTACCAAGTTAATTCCTGTGTTAGATAGCCTGTTTAATCAGCTTTCACAGTAATTTTAAATTTTTAAAATCTATCAAGCCATTCAAAGGCTACAGTTATTTTTGTAAAGTGTCCATTTTCAGCCTCGAACAAATTGCACACTGACTGTACACATGAGACTCATTACTACACAGCGTGGGGGCTTCAAAATAGATTGATTGAACAGGTTGATAAACAGGTTGATTTCTTTGGCGTCGTATTCAAATGCTACGCAGGCCATGTGTTGAATGATAATGTAGATTACCTTAGATTTAATTAAATTAACAGGATATAGTTATAATGGAACATTTTAATGCTTTTTCTGTTATGAAGGCCTTTACATGTATTTAGAAGTTTTACTACATGGAAATCAAGCAAGTTTAAAAGAATGCTGCAAATTGTTTCTTCAAGTCCACAAATTGATATCATTAAATATTATTTTGATATCTGGTTTCATTTTACAGTCTTACCCAGGGATGTAACCAGAAATTTTCATTTTGGTGAGGGGGGCAGGCATTGGGAACCATTTAACTTTTGGGGCATTACTAAAACACATTTTGCAAAGGTGAACACTTTGACCTGTCAATACTATCAATCTATTACTTTTCCTGATCTCTTCTGGGGCCAGGAGGGGCTAAGATTTTGAGCGGGGATCCCGCCCTTACCCCTCCTCCTCGCATCACCTCACCCACATCAGACTGGTTACGTCCCTGGCAGCTCCTGGTGTTCCGTGACATTTATTCCAAATATCTAATTAATGGAGGATATGCTGCAAATACCAAAGCTGAACGTAAAACCAAGACTGCTCTTTTGGTTATTCTAGCGTGTATCTTGTTCGGTCGTTAACATCTGGTACTTTCACTTCCGCAAGTGTAACTTTTGAACGCGTTAATCAATTTTAATGCCGTAATTTTTATATGAGAGCTAACAAACAGGGAATGTACTATAAGAAGAAAATATATGAATAGCGCAAAGGGTTTTCCATGAAAAATCGCTCAATTTGGTTGTACTTTTTTTTACTCACCCTGTACTTTTTGTACCAAATATAGTAGATGTCTTATGAATGTTATATTTTAGTTACACACAGTAAAAAAAAAAACATTTGATGAAGTACACAAATGGTACCATTTATTTCATATATACAAAACATGCACAAACATATTATAAAGTACAAAATATATTTACTTAATAAAATACTATAGGGAAGCAAATGTCTAGGGTAACTTGGCAGTTATTCCTGAAACAGAAGTGCAGATTTGGAAAGTAAACATTGATTTCGCGGCTCTAATGGAAACACCACATCAACTATCCTTACATGCAAGTTAAGTGAAAAGGAACTAGAGAAGAAATGTCAATTCTTTGACAAGGACTCTCACTCGCAACCCCAGTCTCCAAATACCTCATCTTTCCTATAATTTGCGACTTTTGTACACTGCTTCTTTAATATACTTATTTGCGATATACAAGTCTTAAGTGTCCGCAACCAATATTCCCTCAAACCCAATGTAAAAGTTTTCTACCACTACCATAGAAATAGATCAAGTCTCAGTTTACAAATCTAAGAAATCCAAATTGCCTGTCAGGTTAGCGGACTTGCTGTAGGAAAATCCCAGGTTCACACGTGGCTTCCACAGAAGATCATTTCTCCCATGCTCTTCCTGTAATGTCTCATCAAATCCGGGGCATCAAGTCAGGTCTTGCAGCTCTGTTGCGACCTGAGAGACATTATGGCATTAGACCGACACCCATACTGCTTAGATCAGAGATATCGTTTACAAGGGTTTAAGTAATTCAAAAACATTTGTTGATCATATTTGGACATATGACCTACTTGAGAAGATACTATATGTTGAAAGATGGAACAAAACTTCTTAGATACCAAAGCTAATAGCGGGGGACACACCACAGTCCTTGGGACGATAGTGTAGACTGCACGTTTACGGTTTGTGAGTGGGCACAATTATGCAGAAATTACATGCCAATGCTATCTTATAACTGAGATCACATGACCAGGACTTGGTAGATGACCCTTTGACATCTTCAACAAAGAGGCTCACAATTTACACCTATGACTCAAGTGTGGTGAATCCACGTTCATGCAGAATTACAGGCAAATGTTACCCTTTTTCACCTCAACAGAAAAAGTGGGACAAAGTGATCCAATGTGTTTACCTTGATTAAGGCAGGCGACACACACAACAAAAAAAATCAACTCAACTTTATCTTGATCTATTGGTTTTTCAAAGTCATTAAACTACACATTAGTACAATGCTTAACTACAAAGGTCATGGAAATTCTTAATACAATATCAAAAAGCATTACAAAATGCTAAATATTACCTGACACTAAAATAGTTACTTTAGTTACTTAATGCACTAAATTGAGCTAGCACCTTAGTTAACCCTGGATAATAATGTGACAAAATTTAACAGAATTCATCAAAAGAAAGTATATGTAGATTGTTTCATATAAGTGTTGATTAATTAACATAATTAACACCACTTCAAGTTTTAGGGTTAAGAAGTCACATTCAAATAAAAACAATATGAAACAAATGTACTGTAATTAAAAACTATAGTATATTGTAATTTCATACAATATTTACATAGACATAAGATACTAATATCTTAACTTGAACATTGTAAAAGAGGTGCAACAAGATACGGGCATTATTATAAATTACATCCATTATACATGCCATTATGTTAAAAATGCTCCTTAAAGGTGTATTCATGATCCAACTACGACCAAAGGTTTATTTCAAAGTTTCAGGTTGATTATGACAGTGCATTTGGATGTTATGAGCAATATGCTTGGTATCACTAGGTACACTGTGTGGTAATTTTCGCAACTGCGAATTTGCACGTAAGATAGGCACACATAATAAACTTTGCATTGATTCAGCTGATATAAAAATCTCACTTTGTTGGTTTTTTAGGCAATTCGGCGGGGGGAACGCTGAGGCAAGGTGGATCACGAAATGCCCCTAAAAAGCGGCTATCAGTATTTGCTTTTAAAACAGGACAATGAAAAAAATCATCAAAAATCAGATTTTTGCATGTCTGTAACAAGGTATAAGGGATCCTAACCTAACTACTAAAGTTGATACGCCAGAAAGCGCCTAAGAAGGACAAGTTTGGATCATTTAGTCATTACTGTCCGTATGGACACTTACTACAACACGTAATTCAATGGAGTTTCATATCTTTGATACTGCTGTTTGCTTCCATTTCTATCAGTTTTACAGTTGGAAAAAAAAATAACTAGTAGACTGGTACAGACTTATCCTACCTTTAAAGCTATTTTTCTGCAAATTTCTTTCGGGGATCACATATAGTGCCTTAAGATTACACCAAATAATTTAGCTTAGCTTCAAGCAGTGATGTTACATAGAAGTGACACAAGCTGGCTTTGGACCACAGAATCCCGTTCTAAGTTTAATATCTTGGAACGCGAATGCTCCCACTTCCCAAGTGATCAGGGAATTTTTCGGTTTTCTCAATTTGGAAATCAAAACATAGGTCATTACTAACCCCTTGAAGTTTCCACTGGTAGATTCTGTATAGGGTTACTTGGGTGGGCGGAGAGGAAGAGAGGGAGTGGCTTCAAAACTAATCAAGTTGCTCGCTGGTTTATCGTAAAACAATGAAAAATAGGGTTAAATTTAAAAAAAAAAAAAAAAAAAAGACACTATCAGTGGTTCATCCAAAATAGTCAAAAATGTTGATAAAGTTGCCAGGAATAGCTTTTAAAAAAGGATAAGTATGTATAATTCTCGTTTAAGTTGCTTTTTTTCAATGAAGAATTGCCAGAAAAGGAAGAAAACTGCAGTGTTCAAAGACATGACTCTCCATACAACTACGTCTTCGTAATGGTGTCCGTACGGACAGTAAGGACCAACTATCCGATTTTGTCCTTATTAGGTTGATTTCGGTCTTATCCTTTGCAGGGTATGTTATGTACATACTTTGTTACCAACCATGCCACCGATTGATTTTGGTGGTTTTTTTTTTTATTTTTGGTTTAGCAAATCCTGATTAGTGGCCTTTTAAGATTTGCAGAATTATAGCAAATGATGTTGGGATGAGTCACACCAACGTATGCATACAAACAGGATCAATTGCTAAGATTTCAACCGGAAGGCGAACAATTGCGTGAAAACTAAACTAAGAATCACACAAAGTAATGATACAGAAATGTTAGAGAAATAGCAAAGGCACACAAAGTGAGGGTCCCTGCCGAAATGACATTTTTGGACGCATTTTGGAATGTTCCATCTTTCTGAGATTTTTAGTTGGTGTTAATTTGGTGGTCGGGTTCTATATAGTAAGTATATGAGCAAATATCTGAGACACTGCAAAAACACATTGAGTCTAGTTTGGCTTATCCCGTCAAGACATCCCTTTATTGTATGGAAATTAAAAAGTAAAAAGGTATATTAAAGTGCTGCTCGTGTGATTATAACATAATTCCACGTTTTGTAATGTCACAATGCCATAAAATCATGTAGCATGGAAAGTTGCATTTCAACAGCCTTGCGGTATGGAAGAAAGAAAGCTTATGTGTCATTACCCTGTGAAATATTAGGGCTAAAAGGATGTGTGTTCGGAGGTTTGATGAAAAATGTGACCATTTGGTCGAACAATATTACTTTACAAAAGTATGGTACTCTTGGGGATGACAAAATCATGCCTTTAGCTCTCAAATCAAACTGTAGAAATCTCGGCGCAAAACTTTACAGATGGGGGTTGGGAGTGAAGGCATTCTAGCAAGCTGCAAAACTTTATTATAATTAAATAAGGTCATACCCCCCTCTTAGCATTGTTATGGTAGGAAAAACTGATTTTATTTTTACATGTTAGTGTTATTTCAATCATTTTGTTTCAAAATCCCCAACACTGCATTTTATTTTAAAGAGAAAAATATAAATAGTCATTATAATAGATATCCAATTAGTAAACACATCAAAGCACACAGAAAGAAAACCACTATTTAAACATTTTTTTAAAGTTTGGCTTGAATAAAAAAATATCTAAATTTCCAACACTTTAAAGAAAGAGACCCTGGCACATTTGAAAAGGTCGCACTATATTTCACAATGGATATTTTGCATGGTTGTTAAGCTTTTGTATAAATTAGCCCTCACCTGAAATTATTAAGGCCCAAAGTAGTGCGCTTCTGCATGTCGCGGAACATTAATTCAGCAGGACAATGCGGAAAATGGCATGTAAACAACACGCGTGGTGATGTTCAGGGCCTGAACCTGTTTGGAACGTACGGTGACCTTTGGGGGTTAAAGATCTATGAGGTATGTAATGACAATTTGATTGATTAATAGTTACGGGATGTTATTTTTATGTGTAAAATAATATCTATTCTTCCAGGCCTTAGACGCTCATTTGCAGGCAAATTGACAAAATTTCATATTTATCGAAAATGTGTGCCTAGTCTAGCTTTAACTGAAATTTCTCGATTTCATGTTTTTTTTACTTACTTGGGAAAAGACGTAGATGCCCAACGACTGCGTGTGGCATCCATTCCGATCCCTGGCAACTGAGTTGCCAGTATTGGAAAATTGTAGAGGTACAATCGTAACCTATAAGATGCGTCAACAGGGTCATTAAGAGCTAATTTAAGACACATTTGTACTGAGTTTGACAATAAATAAAAAGTGAATTTTTATCAATTTTAGTGGTCGAATCTAGGGGTATAGTCATTAACCTATCACAAACAAAATCAATGAAGCTGGGGTCGAGAAAAAATGCACTAAGTCGAAAAAAATGTGATGACGTTATCGTACAAACACACATTATGGACACAAATCGCTGGCTGGGACAGGCGACCCCCTGTGGTGCCATCCCTGCCCCATGGGATGGTTGCGTCGGGGGCCTGGCTCGAATCACACCCGGATGTACAATATTTTTAGTTTTCTATCCCTTTACCCCTTTCCCTCCTTTCTAGAAACAAAAACAGTGATTAAGGTTAATAATGTAACAAATGTAATTTTAATTCAATACATGTTCCAGCTTGTAATATACTCAAAGTGTATGCAGAGGGTGTTTTGAGTCAATCCCACAATGCACCAGTTTTGGGAAATTTCACCTCAATAGGGTCATGTGATCTCATAAAAATCGTATTCTTAACACATAAAAACCCTGACTTTCACGTTCATTTTAGCCCACAAAGCGTTAGTACTTAGGGAATTTTTAGCATGATTATGAAATATCTTGTGGTTCTTAAACTTTTGGGACACTTTTTGTCCCTAAGTACTGACAGTACAGTATAGGAACATTGCTATGCATCATGGGATTGATTCAAAACGCCCTCTGAAGTTTATGTAACATCTCACTTCAAAAATGTTCCAACATACGAGCAGATAAGCAGTGTAATGACAGGTGGGTTAAATATTTTCTGCTCATGCTATGCTCAGAAAATTCAAAATAGATTTACAGTATATGCTTTACATATACCTCTATTTGTCAAACACAAACTACACCATGACAATTAAGCAGCGATGTTGGCTTGGCAACTGACTGAGTTCAAAGTGTGTTCCTTACACTGTAAACTCAAAAGTGACCTAAGAAGGAAAATCAACCTACTATACTTTGATCACCGAATAGGCAAAAATTATTCGGCTTTTGTTTATCCCCGTTTAAAGGAATTCCGTTTTTACACGCGTGCGCCTCTTGCCACACGCGTGCGCCGCACGTACATTACGCACTGCCGTCTGCTTTCGGTAGTGGTTGCTTGCAATTGGCGCCCGCCCAATTCTATATCAACTTCCGCGGGGTGAGATTCTTGCCATTTGGTGATGAACAGAGTATAGTAATCCCCATGTTCCCAATGAAGAATTATTCCTTGGCTGCACTAAAAAGCACTCCAGTTAGAACTCTAGTTAGGGCACATGTATTGTTCTCCAGTGTTTGAAGGACATTGCACTTGAAGCATTGATTTCCAGTGCTGTGTCCTTATGGTGGTCCTCTCGTAAGTGTAGAAAAATAATATGTCCCTAATTAGAGCCCTAACTGGGAGTGCTTTTTTAATTGTCAGCCTAGACTATTCCTCAATTGACTGGGGATTACTTTAGGTTGATTTTTCCTAATCACTTTGATTTACCCTGTTGTTTGTCACAGCTTTTTGACCCCATGCAAATTGCCTCTCTTATTTATAGAACATTATAAGCAGTGGCTAACCAATTTGACACCGATATTAGTATTTACGCATAAAAGCTCAAAAAAAAAAAAAAAAAAAAAAAAAAAAACAAAAAAAAACAAAAAAAAATATCACCCCTGTAGCAAATCGGGATAAAATTAAAAGCAGGTCCTTACACTTCCTGTTCAGAGCACCCTCTATTGCCCCAATTCTTACAAGAATATGTGTGAAAACTATTTTATTTTAAAACATGTTTATCCACCCAAAGAAATTTCGTAAAATTTGCACAGATGTAACTCGTCAGAAATCAGCAAGTCAATGTTGTCAAACTGTGTTGCTGATTGTTTTATTTCTGGATTTTCGAAATTACAGTGGCATAGCCAGGAATTTTTGAGATTGAGTGTACCGACACCTGTAATGTACCGACCCGAAACAATTTTCATTTTCGGCTTGCTTCGAATCTGATGGTGCGTGTTAAACTGTCAACAACTTGGATAAACTTGGTACAAACATCAACCGGTTTTTGACTTCCTTTTATAAAGCTACTCCAAGCTGTACTTCACTCATCAAACGACAGCTTTTCGCAAAAATTTACCGACAGACTAATGTACCGATGCAAATTTTCGGTAGCACTGGCGCCCCCAACAACCCGGTTGCTACACCTCTCTGAAAATTAAAGAATTTCAAACAGCTGTGTTGTAGTCAACATTATGACAGGAGGATTCCATTCTTAAGAATTGCTGTACACTTAAACTATTACTGCTGACTATGACAGAGACTGAATCTTGGATGGCCTCAGTACGTCAGCAAAATTTTGAATCGATCGAATAGCGTTTAGATTACCGATGAACATGAGATTTTTTTGATGTACAATTTCTCTCAATTGCACTGGATCGATTAATTGTAGACCACCTACCGAGAACTTTTCTAAGGTTTATTGGACAAACAAGTAAAACCAAACTGCAAACCTTGTTTTTGAACTTGCCTCGTAACTATCGTAGAAAACAGCTTTTTTCAATTTCTGTCGTGCAACGACGATATACTAAATCACCATCTTTATTACATAAGAGGGTGATCGTCGTATTCAGGTTAGTGTGAGCTAATACATTGGAAAGCATTCCAAATATTCAAAATACCCTAGTTTGAAAAAATTGTGGCACTTCTTTCTGGAATGTCCTCATGTCTCTTTAAAAAAGCGACATATTGGCAATAACAAAATTTCAGACATAAGGAAAAGGACCCTTACTGAAATCACTTCACAAGTTTTAAAACCATTTTGGATGTTTACTTTTGTAAAAACAGGAAAAGTTCCAGAGGGGGAGGTGTCAGTTCGTGGCAATTCTGGAAAAAGGATTCTGACTTACTGCCAGCATTTACCAACTTGAAGCATGCTGTCATCAGCTCACAGACCATTGCATTGTATATGTGCTAAGCCCGGCTAATCCATCTTTCCTTGCCAGATCAATATCTTACTACAAGCCTAAAGTAACATGCCTGAAAGTCCTGCGTTCTGAATTCTTTTGAATTGTTCACAAAACATGCGAGAACGCTGTAAATTCTGTTCAGGGATGTCAACACCTTGGTTTTCTGGTTCCAGAAATTGCCACACCTGTCACCTCCCCCCTGGAACTCTTCCTGTTTTTACTGTTTTTACAGAATTTAAACATCCAAATGTTTTTCAAACTTGTGGAAGTGGATTTCATAAGGGTCCTTTTCCCTTATGTCTGTAAATATTTTTTTATGCCATTATGTTTCCCTTTAAGGTTACTTTTTGTGAAAGCGTAAATTTTTACTCTTACAATTTTCAGTATGAATTTTTACTAAATTTGATTAAATATATCTATTATCATTTTAATTGCATAAAACATTGAAATGATATACATACAATCCATACAAAAACTGTAAGGCATAGTCATAATCCATCACGAAAGTTCAAGGTAGTGTTCAGATTAGCCTAAGCTGTAAAATCCCAATTCCCTTGACACAGTTAAGTAGCTTTCATTCACAATGTACTTAGAAAATATACGCCCTGGTTTTTGGGTCTGATATAAGATACCCAATCATCAGTCGTTCAGTCATGTTAGTGTACAAGTACAACCCACTTCACTGTGTCCTTGTGAATGAGCATATTGTAACTCATAGTGGCGTTTAAGTTACGATTATGTCCCAAAGGTATTTTTCATTATTCCTTGGAAACATGAAACTGTACTTCCTAACATATTAAATGTAATTGGAAACATTTGCTTAGGCTTTAAATTGTGTTTTTTCCTTTCTGGAATATGGGCCCAAATACTACATACAGTAAGCATAAGCCCAATAACTCAACACAAATAGCATCAACTAGAGTGAGTGCAACCATTGTCCCTCTTGCACCAGGATAATGAGTATACTCTGTTATCGTTAGTGATGTCACGCCGGGGCAACGAACAAGCACTGCCCGGCAGTATGCTTGAGCACCGCAGGGTTTGTGCCTTTTCACATTCGCGCTCAATCAGCGTGATAAGGCTATTGATGCTGTACTGTATGGGCATATTCTTCGCACCTCTACATAGTCCAGAAGACCAGGTGCAACTTGTGTTGTAAACTTGATGTCACGTCATCTATAGGCAGTCTTTATAACTTAGTTAGAGCAGGGTAGGCAAATCCCAAAACACGCACGGCCAGTGCAGCTGCCAGTAATGGGGCTCAGCCATCAGTAATCCCTCCTGGATTTGTTTATAACCCTCAGGCACTACCTGCCCATCTATCTGCTTCTAAGCACTATTTTCATTGGTTACTCTGGAATTACTTTGAAGGTAATATCATGTCTGAGCGAATCGGTAATTTTTGTGGTTTCAGAGAGAGATATAGAAGCTACTATTTTGATTGGTTCACTCAAGCCCTATGTTTTAGGTTGTCAACATGGGTTTACAAAATAACTATGGCTGTCACATTGTCACAAGATTTATGAATGGCTGTCCTGGATTAGAAGTGTCAAAATGTTACAAGATCGGAACACTGTGTCCACGGAGTGGTCACAATTAAGATGGCTGTGTCGCGAGTGTCAAATTTTACCCATTTAGACCCCTATGTCATGTTTTGTCCTGAATGAGCCAATCACACAGACTATCATTCATAAGTGGAAAGATGTTGTATTGTGCCCATCACTCTATGAATTCGGCAGGCTCACCGGATGTTGAAGGATGTGTGGCAGATAGCTTCAATTCACATTGGTGGTAGTGTCCAGGGGTTAAAGCAATAACGGCACATTTTTTGAAGAGCGTCCCAATTTCCAAATATTTTGAGGATTTTGGGCCACAGTTGCATTGGTTAATTAGCTAGTAAAAAAATACATGTGAATGGTATAGAGCTCAAAACTCTCTCTGTGTCGCAAAAAAGAAGGAATTTTGTAATTAGAGTAATTAATATCGGAATCTCGATTTTAAAAACGATTGTGCTGGAAAAACACCCTCTATGGAAAAGCGGGAAATTTCGCATGTATGTGTCTATGTACGTTCAGGCAGGTCAAGTAGTTAAAGCAAAGCTCATTTCGTGTGGTTGCATATTTCATCCATGGACGGAAATAAATTTGGCCTTTCCAGTTCAGCCATTCAAATTTTACAATCGGGGATCCCAATTCAATTACAAAATCGCTTCTTCATCACCCAAATATGCATTTGGATGTTCGTTCGCCAGGTATAGTTTACTAGACAATTACCAACACAGCCTGTGCTAAAAATCTCCAATTTTGGAATTGGGGGCGCTTTTAAAAATTATGTGCCATTATTGCTTTAATGAAACTAACTCTAAAACTTCCACAAAGTGGTTTGTATCTTGTTCACCGCCAAATAGGCAAGATTTTTAACACTACGAGTTGATATGAATAGTGCGGATGCAACGCCCAGCACGGACTGCAGCATTGCAGGGTGTCCTGTTGGGGGCAGTGCCTTCTTGTGGAAAATGTGTAATAATGGACTTTCATGAGCCATTCTTTGTCCACGGTTTGTGACCCCAAAACAGGCACAAATTTCCACTTTCAACCCAATGCTGCCCTGGTAAACCCAAACCGATTTGTACCACTCTGAAATCAATAAACAACTTTGAGTCAAAACCAAACCAAAAAACAATGCTTTAGCCTTCCATCCCCGCTAGATTGGTCACCCCATCATGAGGGAAAATAAAGTCGGTCACGTGTGTGACGTTTGAAGTCACCCAACGTGATCCGACTACCTGCCCCCCAGGGACAAAACAACCAATCCAGCAAAAGTGGAAACACCATCCCTGGTAAGGCTTGGATTTAAGGTCGCCAATAATGTCAAAAGCAACACCGCGACGGACACGTTGAAAAAAAAATAACAACTGGGTTGAAAAAAAATCACCCATTTTAGTCACAAAAGTGACATAGAATGGCAGTCATGTGCACATAAGCAAAAACCAGAAAGGTTGCCTTTTAGGTCAGAACAAAGTACAGTTAAGCTTTAGAAAAGATCCAATCCTAACAATTTTAAATGAAAAAACTGGGTATCCCCAATCTACTTATGCTAATTTATTCATGGTCTGTTCTAATATGGGGGTAGAATTCTCCCAAAAGTTTGTGCTCTATAAATTTCCTGCCTCAATTTTAGCTTTTTAAGGGGACATATGGCATGAAAAAACATTGAACATAATGAAAAGGGACCCTTACTGAAATCAATTCCAGAGTTTGAAACAATTTGGATTTTACATGTTTTCATGCCATTATGTCTTTAAGTTACTCTGGTGTGAATTATCAGGTGCAATAGTTTATGGTATATATTCAACAAATATAATTTAAGAATTTATTACTTTATTATATAAAACTGTAAGTGATGAGCCGATCAAGGTCCAAATTTTCACACGTTTTCTCCCTAATAACAAGTGGAAGGCATATCACTAAAAAAATATCTGCTACAAAATTTTGAGTTAAAGCACTACCCGTGAAGTTGCTACATGCAGAAAACGAAAAAATTATTCCAAAATCATTTTTTGCATGTCTGTAACACTTATAGGTATTCTAAACCACGCCCTGCCCATGAAAGACTAAAAGAAGCCTAATAAGGACAAAAGTGATCTTTTACTTAACCATTTACTGTCTGTACGGACACTTATTCAACACGTAATTGAATACGGGTTCATATCTTTGAAAACCTGATGTTTTCTTCCTTTTCAGTTGGGAAAAAAAGCAACTTTTTAGCTCTTCCTCAACATTTGTAAATATATTTTCCCTGTTTATGGAAATCATCAGTGTCTTGACAGTGACAGATTTTTGAGGATTACAAATTTCTCTCTAAGGCACTGGATGGTTGTAGAACAACTACCTAGAACGTTTCGAAAGTTTATTGGACAAAACAAGTACAAAAGAAAACCGCAAACCATGTTTGAACTTGCCCACTATCGTATTCGTCCCTACAGAAAAACAATTGCTTGAATTTCTCGTCGTGCGCGACAAGAAATACTAAATCATTATTATTACATTAAAAAACGGCCGGCGTCGTATTCGGTTATCACTTCTTAATCCGGGGGCGATCTTATACATTGTAAGCATTCCAAATTAATGCAAAAAAAAAAAACAGGGATTATAAACAAAAATTGAGGGCGTCTTTGTGGAAATGTCCTCGTGTCTCTTTAATAGTGTCTTGGATAGTGGAAGCAAACAAAAGTGTTTTAAGACACTATCAGTGATTTGAAAAATATTTGAAATTTGCAGGGAAAAGAGTTCAAATGAAGCATAAGTCTGTAGGAATCTCATAGTTACCTTTTCAGCTGTAGAATTGAAAGGAAAAGGAAAAAACGGCCGCAGTGTTCCAAGATAAGATTCTCAACTCAATTAAGTGTTGTCGTCAGTGTCCGTTCGGCCGTAATGACTTTAAATCCCGATTCTCGCTCCTTAGTAGGTTGCTTCCGGTCTATCATTTGCAGGGCTGTTAGGATACCTGTACTGTTACGTACATGCTTAAATTCTGATTTTGGATGATTTTTCGATTTGCTGATTAGGCAACTAACTGTAGTGTCTTAGGTAGGATTATCGGCTACGGGATTCGTTGCCAGATCTGTTGAAATCTCATGAAAGTTGGTTGGTGAAAGAAAGAAAATGTGTTGCCAAGTTTTAATTTTTCCAAAAAGCGTTGTATCGGGAGATATGTCAGAATGGTTTCAAATTCCATAGCTTTGTTACAGGGGCTGATTTTGCAGTACAGAAAATGACCAAAATGGGGCAAATTTTGTGAAAAAACTACATCATTTTATTTCAATTATTCTCCCGTTATGATTGTAGTTATAAGATTGGTGTTTGTTTTAAGGGTTAAAGAAATATCAAAAATCCATACAATTTTTTATTTTATTGGGTGTCATCAAAAAACCAAAGGCACTGGTGGTCGCCCACACCTTTTTAGGTTGAGTGTTTCTAGAAATATTGAAGTATCCACTTTTCAGAATTTTTCCTTAGAATAAAATACAACTCCTTGGTGATGATAGTAAGGTGCCATATGAAAGGAAATCAAATTTAGACAAAATTCTCACGTTGTTTTGCAGATTGAGTGTTTTATATTTGCAATATTAATAGGTGTTTTTAATTTTCCATACATTTATTTTTTCCTAAAATCTTTTTTCTAAAGAATTAAACACTTGATTGAAAAGCCAAAATGAGGTAATTTTAGGATTTGTTATTTATACACACATTCCAAAAGTTTTTCAGCTTAAAAGCAACTTCCATTAGGCTTGGGAAAAAATTAGTTATTTGTAAAAAACTAGGGAATTTTACAAAATTAATAAAACACTAAAACAAATATTTTTAATTTTGATATTTTGCTATTTTAAAATTGTGGAGGAGAGTTCAATCCTTACCATAGTCAAATTGGGTTAAATCTGATTCCAGGGGTTTTGATTTTATGGTCATTTTCTTGTAAGACCATTTTATCCGATGATCCTACCTCTAAATCTAACCATAGGACCAGCGTCGTTGTGTTATAAAGTGGATACCACATTTGGAGACATTTTTAAAAAATTAAAAAAAGAAAAAACCTAAAAAATTAAAAAATTTCAAAATTTACTGGGGGAAGGGGAAATATGAAACTTCTTCTGATACCAGTCTCAATTTTGTGATTCGTGGGGGACAAGGTTATCGATCAGGTCCACTCACCTTGATACAGAGAAATTAATTAAAGCCAATATCGTATTTTCTTTATTGATGTAAACAATGACCTCAATTATGTTAAAGTTGAGGTCTTTTGCATTTATGTTATTGCAAATTGTTACCTGGCAGTGATTAATCTGAGAACACATTTTTAAAAAAAGATGATTCAGTACCCAACATCTATGACATCATAAAAGTAAAATATGGCAGTTTAAAGGAAAGGTGTGCTTGATCCGATTTATGTTTATTGGTTGTTCACTCTACTTTATGAGAGACTGGCACTTGCAACCTCCTTCCCCATCAAGTACTGCACGTGGGAAACAAACTTGTGGGTTTTGTGGTAGAGCAATAATGGCATATTGCAAATCCCTATTCCACTACTGTGCTAAATTGATGGTTAACCATAAATATGGTGGCTTTTTTTTTTGTTTATATCTTGGGAATGAAATGGATTTAGGGCTCAAATTCAGGAAACGCCATAAGAAAAAACACCTTATCGACTGATATCAAAATCGATACTTTTCCGGGTAACTCCTAGGGGGGTCCAAAGACGATCGGAACACTACCTTTAGCTGCACTTTTAACAAGCTTTAAAGGGCAATTTTAAATTTTAAAAAAAAAATGACCAATTGTGGTTTTGAACCCCTTAGATCTATTTATTGTAAAATGGATATACATTATTGGTTAATACAACTATTTGAATTTTAGGCCCAATCATAGATATGGTCAGAAAGGCTTACAGGTTGTACAGCTATATGTCTATTGACTTGGTTACTGAATGTTTATATCATGCTATAATCATGTAAGCCAATCAGAGATAACGCTTAGAACCTCAAGGCTTAAGGTTATATACTGCATCTTGGCCACGTACGCCTTAAAATGTTATTATCATATTTTGCCTAACTGACTGTTTGCACAATTCTTGGCCAATTACGAGCTAGTTTTACCTTTTTAAAACAAATTGGTTTATAAAAACTATAACAGTACATTAGTTTCACTTAAGGAGATTGGTGTGTAACTTTCAGAACAAAGGTTTTGGTCTTGCCGGAGAAACCCTTTCATTACCAAATAAGATGGTATAACATTTTGAATGAACAATCAGGCTAATCTTCCGAAGACTCCTTTATAGAACAGCAGTGTTTATTAAACACTTCAACATTCAATCATCATATTTCTTTCTCAAATTTTATACTTTTCCTCTTTTAAAAAAAAAAATAATACATTGTGATATTACATCAACCAAAAATTTATATAGGGTAATTGAGGAAAAAGGTTTGTCCTTTGTGGTTCACATTATTTGGGGGTGCACTTCACAGCCATTTTATCTTCCTTTCTTTTTCTGATAACTAAAAAAAGTCTGAAACTTGGGCTTAGCGCAATAGGTAACAGAGCAAAGTTTTCTCCTTCTTTCCGTTTTAAAAAAAACAAGAAATTAACAGAATTGCGAGTTTAGAACACAGATTTGGAAAACTTGAAAAGTCCTCTGAAAAAGAAACTGGATTTTTCCAGTTATTTCTAATTGTTGACAAACACAAAATGGTTCCAAATTCATCCTAACACGTACTTTCATCTTAAAAGAAATGCATTAAAATATCCTGAAATGCTGGACCCAAATTACCTTAGTAAGCTTCATCATTATCGTCAATTCACTCCAAAATAGCTGTTTCAATTAAACGCCAAATTCCGGCATAATCGTTCCGGTGTGCTTGTTTCTGGGGTTTCTAAGATTAAATATCTTTGTGTTTTTTATTTACGAAATTGAATGTTTCCTTAGAATCGCCTAAATTAGGCTTTTTATTACAAAATGGAATCGGCGTTTAGAAAACGGGAAACTTTGGTCTTTAAACACATAGGGTATGTCGGCAAAAAGTGCCCACAACTTATGCCGCCTGCATATATTTGAAACAAAACCATTTTTTGCCTGATATCGCCTGGCCTAACTGTTTACCCACCATGGTAACTCGAACACCTACATCACCAATGGCTGCTGATCTGTACCGTCGTCATCCAAGTAGATCTCATGTCCAATAGTATCAGGATCAACAGCCGGTGTTGACTGCTCTGAAGGTGGTTGTGATGCGGCTTGTACTGCAGGTTGGTTTGTTGGAGGTCCAGCATTGATCACTAGTGCGACAGGAGCAGCTTGTGGTGGCATTCCAGTGGCGCTTTTCTCAGGGAGAGGACCTGCTTCGTAGGAAGGTGGGTTGGGGTTGATCATGATAGTCTGGCCTTGAGGTATTGCCATTGGCTGACCTGAAAAGGATCATAATCAAAGAGATATTATAAGGTGAAGACCTGATAAGTTTACCATCCATGAGCAATATGCATGTGTGGGCAATTGCAATAATGTGGTCTAGTAAATAAGTAAAATGGTGTTACCACTTACAGTATGGGGAGGGGGGGTTCACGTGGACCCAACACTTTTGTTTTTGCACCAATGTTTTAATGCTAAATTATTTTTGCCCAAAATTTGAAGTAATTGCCTTATTATCAGTTGCGCATATTTTGGAGGGAAAACATTCAAATCGGCCATGGCGTTTTTATTTTTGTGGCGCCATTCAAAACTTGTTTTGCCCCTTAAATAGCACATATCATGAGAGCACAGGTTACATCCGCATTGCAGCACACACCTTTTTGTTGTTATGGTAGACCTTCTTTTCGGCTACTTTATGGTCTACCATAACAGAAAAAATACATGTATTGTGTGCTTCATTCTAGTTTTGTCATAATTAAAGAAACTTTCAAACAACGGTGACTATGGAATTCTCGGGAAAGGAGAAGATAAAGATTCTTAGCATCTTACCTTGAGGAACTACCACTGACCCAGCTTGTATGGCAGGACTGTATTGCACTTGCTACAAAGCGAGATAAAAGAAAAGAAAAGCAAAATAGTTGGGTCATTTGGAGCAATTCCGTGACCGTGGAGAACAGAGCCTCATTTCTCATAATTCATAATACAGGGGTCAAAAATGAAAAATGCTTGGACTGATGTAAAAAGGTAACCAAAGTGTTCATCTTGTTACAAGGATTAAAAAAAGGTATAGTTTGTACTACTTACAACTTATGGTTATGGCGATATAACACAAAAATCGTCAAATGTCAAAGGTTATCATGAAAGGTTAAATATTAAATTTTGCTCCGATTTTTTCAAAAATTGGCTCAAATTGTTCATCTTTCCTCAGAGACTGCATCAAAAACATTTTGCACCATCTAACATATTTTTAAAATTTGGAGATCAATAGAGGTCAATGGGGTTGACCTTGTTTGTCATTTATTTCGATAAACAAATACCAATGAGTGTCAACTACTAGTTTTGTTGCAACCCCTGTGGAAAGGTAAACAATTTGAGACAATTTGTAACGAAACGTGGTGGCAATATACAGATTGTACCTTTGGGGATGACCTTTGACATTTGACGAATTTTGGTCAAATACCATAGGTAACCATAGCTTTAGGTATACAAACTATCCTTTTTTAATCCTTTAACAAGACAAACCGCTTTGGGTTACCTTTTTACAACAATCCGAGCATTTTTGACCCCTATATTATGAAGTTTTCCCCCGTCCTGGATTCCGCCACACTTTCTCGGGGGCAAACCCCCGCTAAATGTTCATTAACCTTCATATAAGACATCCAAATCCACTGCTCTCTCCACGGTCCAGAATTGCCCCCAAATGACCCACTAAAGGCTTAACTAGAGTTCCACACAGGTGAATTCAGATTTTTCCTCCCATGAAATCCATATACTTATGTAAATTTTCACTTGGATCACACTCCCCATCCATCCCCCTCTTGTGTTTCCCCCTAGTCCACACTCGACTTTTCTCAGGTGCCCCACTGGCACACCCTCACATCCAGGGAGGGCGGCCAAGAATTTCCAATTTCAGACGTCGCCATTTGGTTTAACAACGTAAAAGCCAAAATCTTGACGAAAATTCTGAATTTTTTATATGTTGTCCAAGAATATTTTCTTATATCCAAAACGCGTTGGAGTTGAAGAATCACGCCACGGAAGGGGGGGGTTTTCTTGTTTAAATTTTGGTTTTATGAATACGAAACTCGACGAGGTCGTATGGTGTCACTGGGAACACCCATGACCGACCCACATCAAAGCTCCCAAATTGTTTGTGGTTTGCAAACTCAGTATTGCTTGTGTAAATTTCTTTTGACATTGTTTGGTGAGTTGCTATATACTGAGGCTTGGCCGCCACCACCCTGAACATCCCCAGTTATCCCCAATTGTTTTCCTATCACCCTCACCCTCGCATCCCCAACTGTCCCTAGATTGCACTCACTTCCTCAAAGCATCCTGTAGATCACCCTCCCCTCTCAAGTGTCCCCCTTGGGTTACCCTCACCTCCCTGAAGTGCCCCCCCCCCCTGGAATAACGCACCTCCCCGAGTGTCCCTGGATTACCCCGACCGCCCAAAGTGTCCCTCTGCATCACTTTCAATCTCCCCAAGTGTCCTCGCCCCTGATTTCCTTCATCTCCCCAAGTGTTCCCTAGTTTACCCACCTCCCCCAAGTGTCTCCTGGATCACCCTTACTTCCCCAAGTGTGTTCCTGGATTAACTTCACCTACCCAAGTATCTCATAAATCACTCCTCCCTCCCTAAGTGCCATCCCCTTGGATCACCATCCTTCCACCAGGTGTCCCTCTGGTTCACCCTCACCTTCTTGAGTGTTGTTGTGGATCACCCTTGCCTCCAAAGATGTCCCTGCATCAACCCATCTTCCCAAGTGTCCCCCTGTATTATCTCATATTCCTAAGTGTCTTCTTGGCTTACTCACACCTAACCAAGTCTCCCTGGGTCACTCCCAATTTCCCAAGCGTCCCCTGGATCCCTTTCCCTTGGGACCAAATTTTCCGTTTTACGGAAAAAAGAGAAAATTCACGGAATTGCGAGTTTAGAACACGGATTTGGACTTTTTGGAGAAACCTGAATGTCCTGAAAAAACCTGGGATTTTCCAGTTATCTCCCGATTTTTTGGCACAAAATAATGGTCCGAATTCATCCTACCACTAATTTTAGTGTCAAAATGCATTAAAATCTCCTGAAATTCTGGCCCAAAATTATCTTAGTAAGCTCATTATCGCCGATTTCACTCAAATCGCCGGTAAATCTAATGCAAAATTCAGCATACTTCCTGTCATGCCTGTGTGCAAGTGTGTGCCTTGTTTCTGGTGTGTTTCTAGATTATTTAATGTTGTGTTTTTAATTTAAGAAAATCGAAATGTTTCCCTAGAATGGCATAAATTAAGGGTTTTAATTAGAAAACGGAATCAGCGATTTATAAAATGGGAAACTTTGGTCTTTACCTTACGGTGTTTACCCCTAGGTATCTTCTTGAATACCTCCCTGCATAACCCTTACCTCTCCAAGTGTCCCTATCAATCACCCTCGCCTTTGGAAAGTTATCCCACTGTCCCACTCCATTTCCTGAGTGACTCCCTCGATTATTCTCACCTTCTAGGCTAAGTGTCCTTGATCACCCTTGCCTCCCTGACTTACCATAGGACTTGGCGGCAAACAGCATGTTCCTCTGCAGCAGAAAGCAGATGCCACAATAGCAGTTACCAACTCAACCACACCCACCAAGAGCAGTGCAAAGTCAACAACAAGACGTACACCCTGTAAGATAATAGGAATGCATCATTGAATTTATTCTAAATCCTGTAAAAGGGGTGCGACGTGTAAAGTTTAGGCGGTTAACCAACTGCAAGTCCCGCTATCTGTTCAGCACATGCTAACCGTGTAACGTGAGCACTGGGTTTGTTTTGGGTTTAAACCTCATTTTTGAAGCATGCCAAACTTTGCTACAAACTCACCTTACTATCATATATCCAACCAGGTCCAACAAAGATCTGTGGGTGTGCATTTCTATTTGTCAATACTAGCAAGGCCCAAAAAAAAGATCTTTTCTCGGCTTCGTTTGGTAAAAAAGTATGGCTATGCTTGTTTGTATTTTTACAAAATAAGCTAACCTAATGACCTATGCAATATTTTTTTTTTTTAATTTCCACTGTGGTGTTTTTATAAATATCCAATATGGCCACTCTAATATACTACTCTTCTGTTTTCAAGGGCATAAAACAAACTTCACACAAGAAACAAACCCACTATGGAATCATAGGTTTCCATCTTTTTTTTTAATTTGCATGGTTCCATTGGTTCCCAAATTTGGCGAAACACTTCATTGTCAAAGAAAAAGTATTGAGTATCGAAGCCCAAATTTTAAAAAATCTTTAAAATTGAAAAGTTAAAAAATTGCCCCCGCTGCATAGAGCTATGAGCTAAATCTAAAAGCTATGAGTGAGCTGAGACAAACTTTTAATTTTTTAGGTTTTTTCTTTTTTTAAATTGTTGCTTTTTTTATTTCTTAAAATTCTTCCTATAAAGCTGTGCAGTGGGATTTTCCCAAAATAGGAAATTGGCATGTTTGAAAAGGTAACATACTCAAAAGTTAGAAAACAGTAGTACGTGGATAGGTAAGGGACTCTTGAAAATGTTACACCACAGCAACAAGCGGAAAAGCTTCTAGCAGAAGTGATGTTTATAGTTCAATGACCTTCAAAGCATGTGATTTTCATGCTCAAAAAAGGAGGGGAGGCACAAGAGTGAATGAACAAAGAATTATGAATAGGAGGGAAGGGGGGTAATGCTTTGGTGGCCGCCAACAGGGAAGAGGAGGGGGCCCACAAGGAAAGGGGGCAAGGCGGAGAAAGAAAAAGCACGCGACGGGGGGAATGTTTGTGAGTAATGAAATACAATGATCATTTTGGGGCTATTCTAAGTTGTGTTTAATGTGTAAACTGTAAATGACCCCGAACTGTGAACGGTTAAAGAGGACAGCAATATAACGTAAAGTCGCACCCTTATCCTGCTTTGTAAATTGTAATATTCAAAGTTGCGATTGACCATCATTTTTAAATTAATGAAAGGTTTTCCGATTAATTGAAACTTATGACAAGGATGGTTACCAACTTTTTTCATGCCGAACATATAAAAATTGACCATCTTAAACCCTTCCCGAATCCGTGACTAGGCAATTTTCCGGGCCTCGCACACCAAGGATTGTAGCGGTAAAGATTGGCCTGTTGTGGACATGCAGCCAGTACAATTTGTGGGCCACACCGATGGTAATCGGATAGTTGTCATTGAAAAACTGCTGCGGGAGATATTATGTCTAGAAATCAAGGGAACGTTTCGCCAGAATTGTCTGTCTCCCTAGGTTAAGCAATGGTTCAGCTTCACTGTGCTAAATCAATGAACCACGAAGCAATCTGGGTCTGATAGCCCACTTTCCCAGTATAGAGTAATTTAATTAAAAATTGTTTTGTCAAAAAACAACTCCAAAAACATCCTATGACTTTGTGGTTCAAAAAACTTTGCGCTCCTCTGCTAACATCCGAATGAATTTAATTTGTGGCTGTTATTGTTTTGAAAAATGGCACACTTCAAAGCATAAACAGCAATTTTTTGGAAGAGCGCCCCCAATTTTCCTGATATTTGAATTTTTGCACAGTTGATGGTAATTGACTAGTAAGCAATACCTGTGAATAGTAGAGGCTCAAAATTCTCTGTGTCGCAAAAGAAGGAATTTTGTAATTAGAATATCGGATATACGATAATACAACGGCTACTGCAAATGTCCTTCCAATATGAAATAGTCGAAATAGCGCATGTAAGTCCATGTACGGGTCTACACTCATCCATTAGTGGTTCCATCGGTTCAGGGAAAGTCATAGTTAGAGGTCATATTCGTAAGGTGGCACTATTCATCATGGATGGACATAAAATTTGGCGTTTCCATCTACAGCATTTGAATTGAATTTCAGGGACACAATTCCAATACAAAAGTGGCTTCTTTTGTGACAAATACTCATTTTTGAGCTGTACCACTCGCAGGTATAGTTTAACTAGACAATTACCAACCCAACGTGTAAAAATATAAATTTTGAAAATTGGCGGCATCATTCTTCAAAAATGTGCTGTTATGCTAAAGACATTGATTGGACAGAGGGTCATTTTGAGTACCCTATACTAGTTAAGAAATCTGGAGAGAAATTACACAAGGTACTTACTTGCGATACATGGATGGGGATGCATAATGATAGTAGTAGCTGCTTTTGCAAAGATAATTGCTGGTACCATAGCATCACCATAATAGCTACATCCTACTGCTGAGATAATTGACAGTACCATATAGGCTATAGAAGCTGTAGAGAAAATATCAAGATGACAGAATCGTTGCCACATCACATACGGCACGGTTCTTTGACTTTTTGAGATAGTTTGCACATGACTTATAATGTATGAGGCTATACTTGCACAAAGTTACAATCTTGAAAAGTGACCTATTTCGTGAGATATAATTACACATTTTGATAAATAAGCTCAAAACTGCTATTGCGAGTTCACATACTGTATATGTTTCATTACACGTAATTTCATTAGGTGTTATGATTAACGATGTTCGTAAAACAGACTGTTACGCTTTTCACATGCAAATCTATGTGCGTCGTATATCTGCCTCGTGCGTGAACATGACGTGTTTCACATAGAGATCTATCTGAAAGCATTTGAAATATAACGGTGAAATGAGCGTTGTATGTATTAAAATACGACTTTTTTTGCATTTCACATACAGACATAACTTTGTAACTTAATATCAGGATCACAGTTGCACTTTCAAACTCAGCAAGGTTAAAATTTAAACTTCAGAAGTTTTCTTCATAAAGCAAAATTAAAAGGTAAATTGTAATGTTTAATTCCATCGTACAAACATGAAATCTCCCGGTAAAATTCAATGCGATGTTCTCCAAAACGGCATTTCGTAAGATAATTGACAGTAGTGATGTGGGGGTGACGGAGATTAGGGAATATACCAAAAGTTGATGAAGTCTTATAAATATGTACAGTTTTGTTCAAAGGCTGATCCCTTCACACGTGCCTCAAAACGCATCCATGCCGAGACCCTGTTAACAAAAACTTTTCTCGGGTACCCGTTTTAGGGACATGCCCTCCCATACACGTTTAACTTCAAATACATGAGCTCGCTATTAAAATTGGCTGATTCTGGCCTGTTTTGTCGCTTATCCACATTTCAATTGGAACCCATTTTGTGTAAATGACCGGCTCTTAACCACCTGCTTGGGCTCTTTTGGGATTACCAATATGGCCGTTAATGGCTTCAAGTACACCCAGGTTTCAATCATTGTATATAGATCAGTGGCATTATTAAAAGGAGGAATAACTGGAATGATGGGATTCTTCTTCTTAGCGTATCCACAAGTCATTGGTAATGGCTTGTGGTGGTGTCAGGATTTATTCAACTGAGTAAGCTGAACCAGGGCCGCGTGTATCCATGATAAGGACGTTCCTAACATGGCCCGCTTTTTTTTTAGACTGGGGGCGGATTGGGAACAGTCAGGGGTTTACACCCGACTCTTATTCGACACTGACTGTGATGTACATGTACAGTTGTGACTCTCTGTACACGGGACCGACGGCTTAACGTCCCCTCCAAAGGACGGGATGCTTTCATGATTCATTTGCCCAATTCCAAGTGAACCATGGAGTAGAGCGGTATTCTGTATCTAAATCAATAGCTCGTATACAGATCAAATCCAGAATTGAGCACCCAAATAAATCCCAGCAAGTGACCCCACCGGGATTCGAACCCGGGATTTTTTTGGTAAATTTGCGCCACAGGCAAGCACCCTAGCCGCTAGGCCACGCTCTCTCTCTGATGGGATGCCCTTGCATAAGCATTGTAAAGAGATGTATCACTTTGATGCTGCTGTTTGCAAGGAACTTATAATTCTATAAATAAGAAAAAAGATAAAGGTGAGTAAGGTGTAATAAACAAATCACACATTGTCATCATGATCACGTTTATATGGAGGATTGAATGGTTTTGAGTATTTAAAAATGTTGCAACTGATTTAAAAGTTAAGTTCTGCATATCTCACATTTTGTGTTTAAATGTTCCTTTTAGCAATTTCTTGAATGGATTTACATGTGAGTTATACAACATTGAGCATTTTGGGGTGAAAGCAAGTTGCACCGGAGCTAATTTGAGGCCCAAAAAATGGGTTTTCCAAAAATTTCAGAAAATAAGCTGCAATTTCCCTCAATTTCCAGGGTTTTTTTTTAGTGTTTCGAATAAAATTTGGTAGGATTTGGCTTAAGTAGGGTGTCTGGAAATGAAATGGTCCTAAAATGGGGGTCACTGGAACTGAAAAAGAGCCTGAAAATGCAGGGGGGTAGGACATGATCTGCTCGATTTGGGCATTGGGGATTTCCAAACGGTAATTTGTGGAACTGCTACGTGCATTTACTATGGCAGTCTCTGTCCCAGTGACATTACAAATTCATCTCTTAAACCTTTGTTCAAAAGATCTTAGTAATATCATGATAATTTAAGTAAAAATTATTAATGTCAAAATCCGTCGAGGTTAGTGGATTGACCTCGCTGCAAAACAGTGAAATTTCCAATAACGGTCATTTAGATTTAAATATTCGTGACCAGGCCTAGTCTTAAGTCAAGTCTGTGTGTAACCGTTCGATATACGTAAAAGCGCCCTCCTACCGTTAAGTCTTTGAAAAAGACTAGCACCCGAAGTTGATGCAGTTTTGAATCCGCTGTTGCTGTTAGGGTGGCATGTCCTACCCCCCCTTGTGAAAATGAGGGTCTTATATGGGCATATACTACCAGTACTAGCCACTGACCTGACCCCCCTCCCTATTAAGTTTTTATATCTTTATTCTTTTTAAAATGTGTTATTTACACACTCAGTTTTAAATTTGTGTTCTAGATTTATGGGTCAATACCTACTGAACCTGGGAAGTGGGACGATAGGAAATGGACACACTCTGGTTACGTGTGCAGAACAATTGTCTTCTCTCTTCCTGTTTATACAATTGCCAGAAATTACTTAGAAACATTTACACTGAAGTTAATAGCGACCCCATAACCTACCCACTAGGAAACGGACATGCCGACCTACTTATAGCCTTGTTCAAGGCAGTCTGCTAAGAACCGACAAACTCGCTAGCTATTTTTTTTATTGACATTTATTCTCAATTATTTTGAACATTGTGCTTTCAGGTTTGAAATCAGTGATTTAGCATTGAGAAATATTCAACAACAAAAATAAATTGGTATACTCCTTGGCGGTCTGTTGTCCACACTGGATCTTGAAGTCTGTTGTCCACACTGGATCTTGAAGTCTGTTAGTCTGGGTATAAAACCACAAATACCATTTGTGGTCAGGTGCAGTGGCTATGCTCAGTGGCGTAGCCAGGTGGGGACAGAGGGGGGCAGAGAGGGGGGAAATCGGGAAATAAAACACTGACATTCATTTAAATCAGCCCCTTTTCGGATTCTTGCCCTGCGACCGGGAAATTTTTGCTTGTGATCGGGAAATTTGTTGCACCTACCGGGAAATTGCCCCCTCGGAACTACTGGGCTGGCTATGCGCATGGCTATGTTTTATGCAGCCATGCGACACTCTCTGCCTGAGTGGATTTTATTGAACTTGCTATTGGAAGGCTGCAAACATGGAACATAGGCCAGGCGGAATTAGAGCCATCAAATTAGGTGCTTGATAAAATGAATTTTTGCCATGGTATTGCTATTTCTTTAGTTTTAGGGAGGGGGAATATGCTCCACTCCTCGTATGCTTTCTGCCTAATATGATCTGTGACATTATTTGTATCAGACGTGTGAATCAGTGAATGAAGTTGGTAGAAGGCCTTGAACAAGACTAACCTACTTACCATACATCTGCTTCTCTTCTGTAGAGTGACTCTACCCAAAATACCAGCTACCATGAAAAACTGAAAGTACAAAGATCAGGAATAATTACATTAGACCTTTTGCCCCTACTTTTATTATGTGCTTTTATTCTGTTTTAAAGCTGCACTGGCACATTTTTACAAAATATGAAATTTCTTCAATTTGCTCGCAAATGGTAGTCTAGGCCACACAGTGGAAGATTACAGATATATTTTACACATAAAAATAACATACCCAAAAACAGATAGGGTATTAAAGGTCACAGACCGGTTAAAGACACTATCAGTGATTTGCTAAATCAGCAAATTAAAAAAATCATCAAAAATCAGATTTTTGCATGTATATAACAAGTAAGGTATCCTAACATACCCTGCAAATGATAAGACCAGAAGCAACCTAATAAGGACAGAATCGGAGATTTTAGTCATTACTGTCCGTTCGGACACTTACTACAACACGTAAATGAATGGAGAATCGTATCTTGGAACAATGCCGTTTTCTTCCTTTCTGTAAGTCTACAGTGGGAAAAGGGTGAAAAAGGTTAACTTATGAGAATTCTACAGACTTATCCTTCACTTTGAAGCTATTCCTGCAAATTTCAAATATTTTTCAAATCACTGATAGTGTCTTTAAATAGGGTGCATGCCATGGGAATCAACTCCGGCATGCGTTTTCTTGTGTTTAAACACCATTTCCGTCGTCTGCTGAATTAATGACTCTGGCAGCCATTTGATTATAGTATCATTCTGTTTACCCATAAGGGCACTGATTTGGGCTTAATCATTTCAGTTGAGCACTAAGATTTACAACCATGCAAAAATGTCAATTTTGAAAAATCTTGAGGGTGCACTATTTTTCAAAGTGCCAGCATCTCTTTAATGGAATAAAGCATGATGCAGTGTAGGTGAGGAGAGGAGTCAGTATAATTATGTTAAAGATTGTTATAAATTTAGGTCCACATGTGAAAAGATTGGGTATACTATATACTATAATAATAATAGTAAAGTCTATGCACCTTGTTGTTCTACTTAAAATAATGCTGTCGCCTATGACACGATAGATACACAGCAGAGGCTAAAATCAATTACCTTTATTCTCTAATTCCTAGGCTGAAGTGACAAACCCTCACATAAACACCCCATCTGAAAACATTGCTAAAATGATGAAAATACCACACAGGCATGTCAAAGACTGGAACAAAAAAAATACATACGGGTCCTCGGCACCTTTGTGTCGCCTCCGTCCGGCGGTTTGTGAATGTTAGGCCTCACATGACCTTTGACCTTGATATGTGACCTTTGACCTCATAAAAAATGAGGGATTGCATGTTAACTCCATAAACCAAGTTTGGTTCCAATTGAACTTCAAATGAGGCCAACTTTACATTTTCAGCTTATTTTACAACTTGACCTCACATGACATTGGGTGCTTCAACCCCCAAATATATGAAAAACCTTTTGTGCATGGTTTTAAGCCACATAGTTTTTTAGACATAAAATTCCTTTGAACAGGCCTCTCTGAGTTAGGGGTGCAGTTGGTGCATTCGCACCCCCCCCCCAAAAAAATCCACAAAGGGGCAAAAGGTCTACTTTCTGCCTGCCTATTTTTTTTAAGTCCAAAATTTACAGAAACTTAGTCAAAAATTCCAAAAAGGACTATTTTAAGGGGTTGGGTCCACTTTGCCCAAAAAGAAAAAAGCCCCCCCCCCCCCCAACAAAAACAAATCCTGCTTACAGCCCCGCCTTTGAACATACGTGATTGTCAATACGCTTTGTTTGCACTTGAATTGAATCTTTATGACCTCAGCTCAAAAAAAAAGTTTATTTCCTGGGAAGGGTCAGATTCTGATTTTGAAAAAAATTACAAGGTCAGGGTCACTGTCAGAGGTTTTTAAGTCAGTTTCATTATCAAATTTTGAAATCACCTCAGATTTCCTGTGAGGCATTTCCCGATTTCCCAATTTTTACAATGTAATCATCTTTAGTGATAAGAATGAAATCGATCTTACACATATTGCCATCCATATTGGTAAACCATCGTAAGAATCAAAGCACCCTATGATTATCGCAAGCACTCCAAGCAAAACAGATAGAACTGTGCACGCCAATTGTAAGGTCGCTGTTACACCTATGGCTTTGAGGTTAAAGGTCGGTGGCAGTGCCCCAATATCGCCATTAATTGTCACTATGTATTGTTGAGCTACCATCTGGTCTGCTGCCGGCTGAGGCGGCGGTGGCGACAGTACGGGATTGTACCCTGGCTTTATTGGCTGCTGATGCGATGCAGTATCCATATTTTGAATGTGGAGATTTTACCTGCAAGACAATAAAAACAACATTAATTTAATAATTTTCCCTCAATAGGCCTATTGGGGTCATTCAATTATTTAAAGGTGCGTGTTCCAATAGTCTTTGGGACCCCCGTGATTTTCCCTGAAGTACTATTGATTTTAATATCAGATGAAAGGCTGTATTTTTCGCATTGTCATCTATTTTATCCTTTAGCCTTCAAATCTGTTTTATTTTCAATTCAATTTATTTATTTTCCATCATTTAAAAACACAAAGATAATCGCAATCACAAGAAGATGGAGCTACAACTGGAAGCAAAAGCCTGCAGAGATGTTGTACCCCCTATAATGTGTCTAAAAATCATAATAATAATAATAGCAGAGATTTATATAGCGCCTTATGCTATTTGGCCTCTAAGCGCTTTCACAAATGGCCGCTGATCACTGTGGCCCAACCATACCATAAACCATTTAGCATCATCTCTAGGGATGCAGCAGATTAGGATCAGCGCTTTCCCTATCAGCAAACATACATCGAGGTAACAATCCCAGCCGGGACCAGACAAATATCGCATGTGTAAATCGGGACAACCAAGCGGATAATTTCTTGTCCAGGGAAATTACAAGATAGCCGAATCTCACAGAGCTCGAACGCACGCCTATACGCTGGATGAGCACAATTTTTACATGAGTCGAGCGCTTAAACTGATTGAGCTATCTTGTCGCTTTACAGTGGACCATGGTCCGATCGCTATATGGCCTCGTCCCCAGAACCCCAGATAGATTTTACGGGAAGTGCTCGAAATTTGGTTTTTTATGTTTTTCAGAAGAAAGCTGCTATTTTCTATTTACAATGTAAAATCTTAGGGTTAAAGGAGATGTTTGGGTTGGTAGTTATTAGCGAAAATGTAACCCCATTTTGGTCAACAATATTATTTTACACAGTAACTATATGGGGCTTACAAAAATCACGGTTTTTCGCTTCTCACGTATAAACGAATGCCATATCGTCGCGAAACTTTAAGATTGGGGTTTTGGGGTGAAGGCTATTTTATCAATATGAAAAATTCGTTATACGTAAATCGGGACCTCCCCTTCCTTTAAACAATATTACAGACAAGGACATACAAACAAGCATCAAAAAATCCAATAAAGCAAGGCTGAAATAAGCAGGGGCAAGGGGGCAAATAACCCCTGCCTAAAAGGCCAAAATTCCCCTGGTTGAAAACAAAATGTTACATTTGTAAGACCCGGGCATAAAATGTTTATTTAAAAAACACCCAAAAATTGCTCGGATTTGAAATCCTTATTTCAAGCCCTGCAATTAAGTAAAACATTATCTGTGACATCAAAGTTAGTAGGTTTCAACAAATGGCCAACCAAACAAAGAATAGGTAAAAATTAGGACACATATGAAGTAAATCCCAATTTATGGGTGTACCAAAATATTTCAATTAGGTAACCTAGTAATCAATAGTGTGTTTTTTTTTTTTTTTGTTTTTTTTTTTTTTTTTTTTTTTTTTTTTTTTTTTTTTTTATTTTTTACAGACATTGCACGTTACTTAATTTCATATAGATGTTTTTAGATCAGTAAATTAGAATTTTACACATTTACATATGGTCATCTGGTTAATATATGGAGTGAGTGAGTGAGTGACACTCACAACAATTGTGTCATATTGTGTCATTAAGATAAAAACATTTAACACAGGCTTCGAATTACCCAGGTTCACACATGCCCAGGTGCATGTAGCTTTCTTTCTGGGCATGTAACTTTGGGATCTGCATCACAGTGCATGTAAAATTTAAACTTTTGTGAATTAATTAAACTATGCAATTGAGTGTATTTCATAGAAAGTTCACTGATGCTGAAATGATAAATTTGAAGCCAACTGGCTAGTCTAAACGTACCAGAGTATGATATAAATAAAGGTTAGCGTAGCACCAATCCATGTTTAACATTAGCATGTGAGTAATTCTAAATTGTAATTCGAAGCCTGATTTAACATTTTATCATATACCAAAACATTCAATTCAATGTGTTCAAATTACAAACAATTATAAAAAGAAACACATCCATGACACTGATGGAACCAGATTATTATCCGTTCATGTATACCTTGTATTTATCGGCGTACGCGATTGGTCAATACGCGTCACGTGACCATGTGTAAATAAACGTTTATACATGGATGCGAGACGAATGCGAACGAAACAGTGGGTCAAAAAATCATGCAATTTCAGTTTGAATTTGATAGTAATGATTAATTGGTAAGTAATAGTTGGTAAGAGGAAGGTTATACATGAACGGGGTTCATTCATAGTCTTTTGGGTATGAATGTTGTTTATGCCCTCGGGCATAAACAAGATTTTTCATACCCAAAAATACTATGGAATGCACCCCTAATTCACAAATAGAAAATGCATATACAGAAAAACACAGCTACAAGAGTTATACTGACAAATTAAAGTTCATAATTATACGGTAATTATACAATCAATACAGACAACTTAAATTGTCTTTCGAACCTAACACCTATAGATGATATCTATCGCTCTTCTACCGACCAGCTTGATAGCGCAGTCGTTAGCAGCGTCGTGCATAATTACGAAGGTCGCCGTTTCGAATCCGGCCAGCGCCCTGGGTTTGTTTTTTTTTTTATTTTTTTTTTTTTTCAACACTACGTGCGCTGGGCCATCTCCCGGGAAGATGAATATATATACCATCCCTTGTCTACCTGAGAACAAGTTAGTTTGAATTTCAACACATTATAATCATATATTTCAATATCAGTTCTGATGCTATCCGCTCGGAAAGCGAAGGACGCCTTTCGAACCTAACACCTAAGAATGTATCTATCGCTCTTCTACCGACCCATCTTGATAGCTCGCAGGTTAGAGCGTCGTGCATGTAATACGAATGTCCGCCGGTTCGAATCCGGCCAAGCGTCACATGGTTTTTTTTATTGTGTTTCAAGCAGCTATATTTTTTGTGGGGGCGCTGCCATCTCCGGAAAGCTTAATAATTATATACAAACTTAAACTACCCGCAATCAACATCCACACATCCAAGAACATGTTAGCACAAGGCCATAAAAAGCCAAGAAACATCAATACAATATTAAACATTAAGCAATTCTAATGACAGTTTTCTTATAGATGGTCTCAGCATAATTGACAGATCTCCCCTTGAAAAGATGAAGTTTAACTTAGTAATTTACTTAAGCATTATACTGAAACTTGTAAGTGTCTTGATCATTGACCTTTAAGCTTAAACACTAACTTATAAATGCAAGTTATTATTTTATTCACACAAACTTAAAAATACACTTTTCAGATATAATAATCATTTTAAACGCTTTCAAATCCATTAAGTCTAATCTTAAAATATCCATCTTATAATTACTCCTAGCCTTAAATTTAATTACAACTCGCATCTGTTCAAATAACAGACAAGTTGCCCCTATAGTCGCCGTTACGGCATAATAAGGGGAACAGCGGGCCTATTTCTTACGAACAAGGCTGTATCGGGGTCGGACGTCTCCAATTCTCTCCGACTTTGGATAGATCTGAGCTGAAATTTCCATCCTTTTCAGCAAATACCATCACATCTATTTCCACTATTTGGTTCTTGTGGCATCTTAGAACCTGTGGTCATAAATTTTCCTGTCATTCTGCCCGATTTATTCCACCATATTGGTTTTTTGAATAGGTTTCCTACAACTTCGCTGCATTGTATGATTATGTGACGCAGTTAGCGTCCCTACGCAATCGCTCAGCCAGCTTGAATGATTGTTGTGACAGTAGTTCTTACAGGACTTTCAATATTCTCACTATGGAGACTTCCTAATGCTGTGAGCGACACGGCTGGCTGTAGAGAGAAAGTACCACGGGCTGGGGATGGGTGACCACCTCGTCATTATCTTCCTTACCCTGGAACTCTGGTTTGTATTTTGTTGATGGGAATCATCTGACTGAGTCCGCAGGTCGCCGAAGCATTTTGCATATACACTCGGGGGTGACGAACTGTCCACAGTAGAAAATCACACTTATCTCCAGGGGCGTATCATTTCAAATAAACTTACTGGTACAGACACATACAGGATACATTTTGCAGAAACTAAAATATCTTTAGGTTTCATTATGCGAATCTTTACTCATGTAATAAATCACAAAACTTTACTGCAGACAAATCACTTGTCCGACCATTGATCGAGTACTCCTCTACCGTCGGGACCCACATACCAAAAAGAACCCGATCTCTTGAACAGTGCAAAAAGAGTCACACGTTTCATCTTGAGCATTATACAACTAAAACGCCAGGAAGGGCCACCGATGGGAAAAATTTTGGATCTCGACCCACTCACCACCAGAAGGAAAATCAGACGTTTATGCGTTTTTCAACCTCAAGACACTTGGTCACATATCCTTGCCCATGTGAAACCCCTACAAGCCAGTACTACGTCATCCGGCATCATCATCCGATTCCTTATTTAACCATCTCAACAATAAAGACTGCTACAAACAATCCTTTGTATCCAAAACAGTTCGGGACTGAACTGTTTACCGCACCGCACAACATAACTCCATCTATCCTGACACTTCAAGCAGCATTAGACATCATTCAAAGCAAGAGCTCTACAGATTGAAATCCCCACATCAAGCATGTTCACCATTTCCTGACCGTTTTGGCTCCTTCTTGGGGCATTGGCCAGTATCTATCTGAAGTCTGAAGTCTAGTATGAATCTGAATTCAAGTCACAAGTTGTAAGTTATGTTTCCTTTTTGAAATTGGGGCCTAGGTGTATTTGAAACTTTCCCATACCCGTAACCAATCGGTCATAAGCCCACCCTTAGGTATAAGCCACCCCAATTTTTAAAGAAAATACCGGAGCTAAGCATACCTCAAGTATAAGCCCATGTGGTAATTTTATCATTCAGGAAACAATGTGGCATTGAATTAAAAAAAAAAAAACAAAAATTATAAAAAAATAAAAAAGTAAGTACACACAATCACATTTTCAACTTGAACTATTCTATACAGAGCTGCAAAGTAAGGCCCATTTCATTGGGGATGGTGGTTTTGCTATTACTTTGTGATGGTAAAATTGAACTTTTATTTTTAATGTTTTAAAGTGGCACTGGCCACATTTTCACAAATATGAAATTTCTTCAATTTGCCTCTCAAATTAGAGTGCAATAAATCCTAATACCGTTATCATTAAAAAATTCTGGTTCACAAAGTGTCTTAAATAGAACGGAATTGCCTTTAAAGGCGCAAACCGTACAACGAATAAGATTATCTACAATATACTCTATAAATAATTATTGGCCAATATAGAGGGGTTTCATCGAAAAAACGGAAGTATATTAACCCATAACACAATAAATTAAAATCATCTAGTCTGACATGCGCTATTTAAATTCGCGCTGGTGTATAACGTGTTATACGATACGGTCGGGCACATTTGTGTTCAATTTGATGGACATAGGAAATACACAAAATTATGAAAACGTCACGTATGAAGGTGTGTATGACTGCTACTGTGCCGTCTGTACCGCATAACACAAATACATTATTCCACATATAAGAAATAGCGCGAATTTCCAAAAATTAGCGCATGGTCAAGACAAAATGATTAATTCTTTTTAGTGGTTAGATAATCCAGATTATCCAGAGATCGCTCGATGTGTTCAAAAAATTCTTTTGAGACTCCTAATTTGTATTAAGCTAAATTTCTTAGTATGGGTCTCCTTTAACTATCTGTCCATTCCGCTACATCTTAATTAACTAAACACACTGGCTAAAAGAATTTACAAACACAGGCCACCCATCCACGCCGATGAACTACCGATGCAATTAGGCAAACCAATTAAATTCACTGGAAATATGTTGTAAAGTTACTATTAGATGCTCTGACTAGTATAAAAACAGAAAATGTACAATTGTGTCATTTTTTTCACCACGCAAACCCCGACCATCTTGGACGAAAACAAGAGGCTGAATGATGGAAACGATAACAGATGTGCGTCAGACAAAACTGGCAAAGATCGTTGAGGACCGAATGGGCAGAGCTGAATGGTGAGAGGTTATATAGAGAGGTAGTCCATTCATACTTCCATGCAGTGCATTGCTGTGCAGTAAATTTATGCACTGTTCCGTAATTCCGCGCACTCCTAATCGATTTACTGCTAGGTCAACCCAGGTCACGGGTTGCAGTGCAGTACATGTACGTAGCAGTTAACTTGCAAAAATTGGCCATACTGCAACACTGACTTCACCCCACTGCATCTGCGCATCGCCAGTTTTAAAAAAAAAAAAAAAAATAATTGTAACTCATTGCAGTATTTCAGGCCACAATTTTGGTAGGTTCATACTTGCAGTGCTTGCAATCCCGGGGGGGCCAGCGGGCCACTTTCTTCCTGGGGGGGCCACTTGTCTCAATGAAAAGGGGGTATCATCGTGTCCAAGCAATCACAAAAAAGCACCCTAAATACGTATTTCCAAGCTTGAATTTTACCCCTTAAACACGAATCAACAGCGCAATTAGCTACCCTAAACAAGTACTCTGATGGAATTTGCGCCCCATAACACGTATCAGGTAGCGGCAATTTTGCATTACCCTAAACAGTATTTGTCTTTCTCCACTACCCTAAGCAAGTAATGGATGCAATTATTAACCCTTTTATACGTAAAAAACCACTACCATATTCTTATCAGTGTATTTTTTGCACACCACAGACGAGGCTTTTCTGAGCTTGGTGTAATTCAGAAAATCTCTGGGGAAAGTTACTTGTTTTC
>JAMKCH010000346.1:0-38020 GCA_023653785.1 Ophioderma brevispina
AAGCGGTAGGCATAATAATAATACTATTATGTATATTACGTTATTCAAAATGATCTGTGGAGTCCAGTTGAGAGCTTTGAGGGACATTTTTTAGCACTAAAGTTTCCCATGTGTGCAATGTGTTCTACCGTTTTCATGTTTTTCTTTCAATAAATATACGGGCATATGCATCATATGTACGAAAATATACGGATAGCTTATTAAATTTTTTTCGAAACTGTACTACCCCCTGAAACGAGTCCGACTGGCCATGTTAGTCGTCCGAGATTATCAGGGCTTACTTTAACGCGATAACTCACTTTGATTTTAGGAGGGGTCATTTACGGAAGGGGGTGGGGGGGTGCCCGGGGGGGGGGATGAGGATTTTGGGGGGGAATTTTTTGTAAGAGAGAGGGGGAACTGAAAGTTTTCACATCACGAGAGAGCGTGGACATGAACTTTTAAATGGGGAAATCAACATATCAAGGGGGAGTGTGAAATTTTTTGAACGGAAGCGAGGGGGAACGCGAAAATTTTTTGCCAAACAAGTTGAAATCCTCCCTCCCCCCCGGCATAAATAATGACCGCTCCCTTGTCTGCACTATTAAAATGCTAGTTGGCCCGTGAAGGTACTCAAGCGCCCCCGCACTGACGTAGCCAAAGCGCTGGCGGTACTTCTCGGCGGACTAAAAAAAAGGCGGGTAAATTTAGTAACAATTATTAGTTATATTTCCATTTTGATTAACTTCAGCCGTTAATAATTGTTTTGATATATATTACCTTAATAGTCGGTGTTAAAAAATGACTCAAATATATAGAGTTTTATACAGTAAAACAAACGCACATGGCAATCATGCGAGTGCTAATTGGTTGGGTTTCGTGTTGGTTGGAAGGCATCTAATCTAATACTTTGTTATCCCTTTTTAAAAAAACAACTTATGTAATTTGTATAATAGTATTCGTCACGAAATATATTACATTTTAATCCCCTCCCCATACGTCAGTTGTTGGTTTGACTTAATGTCTAGTGTTACTGTAAATTATTATAAATCTCATAAAAAGCAAAATTTGTTTCCCGTGGATCCGATGGGAAAAGTAATTAATAGTCCTCCGGGGGCCCCAGCGGCTCCATAGAACGAACCAACAGGATAAAGCGTGAAACTAGTATTGCGTGAAGAGTCAACTTATCGAGTGTCCCGATTCCTTTACCATTTAGCCGGATTGTGAGTACGGTGGACTTATACTTCTACCCATGTGTCTTCGCTATTTCAACAAAAGTTCGGCTGTTTAGTAATTGTGAAATCAAAATGGTTAAGTAAATACTCAATTCATTTTTTTTTACAGTAACGCAAAACAGGTCATGATATAGTTTACATTACGTAGTTCCCCAAATACCATAACCTATTTCATTTTAGAAAATAATGTTAACACAAACATATTTATTGTGCTAAGAAATTGAACAAAATTACTAGTTTTACACTTTTGCTGTTTGTAAACCCTCCTAATTGTTTTTGAATTAGTAAAGTTTGGAACGTATAGTAAACCAGATCAAATCAGTTAAGATGACTAATTCAAAGTGATAACAAGAAGGAACAAATTGTCTAAATAAAATAATATAAAGGACACAAACAATTTTAAGTAGTTATCCCCGTCAAAGTAATAACACTACTCCTTTCATTCGAAAAATACTAAAAATACACTGTAAACTAATCATACCTTGTATTGGAGCAGTAATGTAGTATCTATTTCAATTCTTATTTTAATAGATAGTTCAAATAACCTCTTGCCGTTAGTCTTTTTCAGTTTTCGTATGATATTTTAATTCGCAATGATTTATAATTGAAAGAAAAACTAGTATATAAATTAATGTTCTCAAAGAATTCCTGTAAGGTAGCATAGTATGAAGTAATGTATTGAGTTCAGAGGGTTCCAGGTTCGATTCCCCAGTTGGTGGGGCCTACATGTAAAAAAAACATTTTGCTAAAAAAATTCCATTAGTGCCCAAGGGGGGGGGGGGGAATTGGGGGGGGGGGAATTCCTAGGGTTCCAACTCAGATAACCACTATCCCATGAGAGTTTGATCACGAAATAAGTAAATTGAGGTAACGTAAGAGCCACATACCGATAATAAAAAATTAAAATCGAACTTGACCTGTGACCCATGGCCAAGTGAAATTGCACTTCCAAAAGAGTGGTTCGCAAATTGTCATCCCGAAACTCCGATAATAAGATTTTGAAACCCAAAAATGATTATATCTATATACTCTAGAGTAACCAAGTCAAATAATTTTATAGCCACAATATAGCAAAATTTATAACATCTTGTATTTTTCTTCAGAAAGTTTCAATTCACCTTCGTCTTTCCCAGAATACACAGTTAAAACCACGGTCATGTAAGCAAGAGAATCCCAAGATTTAAATTACTTATTTTTTTTTAATTAGTAAACTATCTTGATTTTTTTCACTCCCGTTAGTGCCCAAGGGAAGGGGGATTGGTCTAGGGACCCACACTAAGTATTCTAAGAAGCAGTGGCAGATTAGTATTATTATTTGATGGGGGGGGCTGACTCCTTTTTTCCATTTATACCTTTTTAACATAAATAACTTGCCCCAAAGTTCAATTTGTAAACTTTACCAACTATATTCGCACTTTTGGCAAAACAAATGACGTGAAAATTTGAGGGTGGCAGGTGTGTAGGGAAAGTCTTTAAAGTGGCGCGTATTTGGGGGTTGAGACTTCACGCTAAAATGAAAAAAAAAAATGGGTACACTTAAAAGGTACTTACATCAAGTAGTCACTATATTATTTATCATTTCTTAAAATACAAACAAGCAAAGAAAAGGTACATAAAAAACGTCCAGACAAGAATCAAAAATGGATGGGTGCAAACCACCAGCCTAATTTCCGCCGGACGTAGACAATTACAAGACATACATTAAAAGGTAAAAAAATCTGCAGTTTACATTTATACATTTATAATTAAAAACAAAGTAGTGCACTTAAAACTGTTAAAATATTGAAAAAAAAATCAATTAATTTCAAAAAAAATCGACAGTCTGAGTCAATTAGAATAAATATGGAGTAGGATTTGGATATTTGCCACAACGGGTTGATCGATTAAGACGTTGTTTGATCACGTTCAAAGGCTTGTTTTTGTGAGAGATCATGAAAATAGTATTGCACAGTAGTTCTATTTTCCTGAGTAATAAGCCCACGCCTACCTACTTTATACAAAAGAGATGAGAAATCATAACCTGGTCCTGCAGATTAACTGATGAGGTAACATATTTATTGGATTTCAGTTTGTGGGCTTTATCAATGTTGGTGCAATAAGGGAATGTAAGTTCTATTACCCAATAATACATTTGAGGAATTCATTATAAAAACCAAATCAGGTCTTGGCTGGGTTGGAATTAGTTTGGAGGGATGGTTGTACCAAGCATTTTTTTGCGCTTGGTAATAAGGGAAATCACAATAAATTGCCGCCCTTCCCCAGATATTGAAATTAACATCCAAAAAATCCGAAGGATAGAATTGTGACGCCAGTATATCGGCCTTGGGGGTGGTATGAATTGCAAATGTTGAGGACATGCTGATGTGTTTCCTTCTTCCGCATAACTCATCCTTTTTCCCCAACGACTTAAGTTGGCTTTAATTGGTAGAGTGTCGACAAATGCATTAAGCACTCAATTTCATAACACCCTTGGGGACATTAAAAATAAAGGATTCCAGAGGTGATCGGAGCTTCGGATTAAAGAAACACGCAGCATGTCTTTTCCCCTGGATAACAAATGTCTTAACGGGGAATAATCCAAGCTCCTACACTGCACATTTCATCTTTTATACCGAAGTTAGTAATATTGGCCTTTTTCTTTTTGTATGTCATGTTCCCAACTTATGGTACATTCATCCACCTTATTTTGAGCGTAGCACGTGATAGAGAATTATCGCGACCAGGTTGACTCTCTGGCAATCTTTGAATCGAGAGCAGTGTTAACTTTAAGAATAGCCGTGGATCTTGAAGAAAAGTGTGCCAAAGTATGTGCTTCCAATCTACAGGTGTTGAATGATTTTATGTCAGTAGGTGGGGGATAGGGAAATATCAGGTGATGCATGTCTTGCAAGGCCAGACAACGATTTTAATATTGGTGGTAATACTCGCGAGGGCAAGGAGGTTGGTTTTTGTTATGTCACGGACAATGAGGATGAACCTACAAGAGGGGCGGAGATATTTTTATATCTGTTGATTTTATACTCGCCTCTACCCTTTCAGTCATCGACTTTGCCAGTCTAGATTGAAAAGGCCCCGGACCATAATCAAATACTTCCTCCGCTTCCAGAGAAAGATAAAATGAAAACAAAACTTATGGGGGTCAGTCTCAAATAGAGTTGACTGAGTTTGTGCCAATATTAAATGAGATATAGTAGGTTTGCCACCTACTAATGACAATGATTTACACTTGATTGGTTTCAGTTTTAGGGTCAAGAGATGATGTCCAGTTAAGGATTTCATTAAGGATGCGTTGATGAGTTGACGCTTATTTGTAGTGATTAGATTAAAGTCATCTGCAAAGGGGGTTGTGATGATTTTTTTTACCGTTCAATAAATAGCCAAATGACTCATATTGACAAAGTTTCTCGAGAAATGGGATGAAGACAGTGAGAAAAATATTGGGGACAGAGGATCGCCTTGAAAGACACCACGGTGGAAATTCATTAGTAGATCCATCACGGGTAACACTTTACCCTCTAGACTTGAGTACAAATAGCAATGTACTTTTATAGTTGGTGGAAAAATGAAATTGGTTCTAATTGATGATCTATTAATTGGTGATGAACGGAACCAATGGCGTCCTCAAGGTCAAAAAATGTATGTATGAAGATGTACGCTTATTGTTTTTGGCGTGAAGCATAATTCAGTTCATAACTTGGTTGTGTTCAATAACCCATTAATCCTCTAATGAAGCTTTTGGATGGAGGAATAAATTAAATTATTAGCGGTCAGGAATTGGTTGTCTTGTTGCTAAGATTTGGTGGAAGGTTTTACCCAAGACACTTGAGAGTGCTATCTTCGGAAATTTGAAGGGTTATCTTGACTACTTTTTTTTTATAAATCAGTGTTATTGAAGATGTGGACCATGATTTTGGTGGGGGTTTGTGAAACAGTTAAAGTTTTGGTCATTATAAAGTGGACAGGAAATGATGGATACCATGGGATTCTTTAGGATGCCGTAAGTTATGGCATCTGGTCCTGGGGCGAAGAAAACTGTTTTTTTTCGGTATTACCTGTTTCAACATGTTTGGACGGAATGGGGTCAAATATCAAATGGAAGTTAATAATGTGCTAATATTGGGAACCAAGAGAGTTTGGTTAAATCGAGAGAGTCTGATTGTGAATATTTCCAGGATAAAAATGTGTCATGCAACTTGACTGGTGAAATGACGGCACAGTTGGTGTGCTCTAGGGTTCAGTGCAACCTTGTTTGAAAAAGACCAGAAATTGCTTCTATATTGTTTTTCTTGGTTACTGATGGTTTTATCAATGCAGTTTTGTCTCGTTCTTCAAGCGATTGTATGTACGAAGGGCTTGGGTACATTGTTTTCTTTCTCAGGTGAGTTTTTTCCCGCATACAGTTACGACAAAGTTTCTTTTATTGTTTGGCCTTTTCAACACGTTTGATTATGTTGAATGAATTTATCGCTGGATTGTTTCACATTGAATTCTGGTTTCGAAATTCAAAAAATTCACCGTTTTCAGACAGCCTGTCACCCGCCTCCGCAGGAGTTATAAAATCGGAGCCAAGGCTGAATGAAGTGGGTTGAGAATATTATGGAGTTCATTGTTTAAAGCTTCCAGGTTCTGGAAGTAGCTGGGGAAAACAGAAAATCTCCGTTAAGCGTCGGTCGGAGAGATTGTGAAGTACAACGGCCTAGGAACAATTTATATAGGCAATTGGATCAATTTTATGCAGTCTAGTACAGGCATGGAGGCAGGTGTTAAGTCAATGTGTTCAAATCAGCAATTCGACAATTTTTAGGTGGTACTTACCGTAGACATGCAATATTATGATAAAAGAAAACTGGTGTACAGAAGAGACGAAGACAGGTGTTGGTTAAGTCTTCCCGGTGCAAAAATTGCAGGGCTATTTAGCCATTGGGTACCGCCATTTTCATGACCTCTGACCCAGATCGATTACTGCATCAATTTCTGAGTTTCCGTAACCTGACACCAATCTGACACACTTTTTATGACCATTATGAATTCGGAAACAACGGAAATAACCTGTGATTCTAATTGCATATAGTTTGATTTTAACCATCGTCTATTGTCCATTTGTTCTACACACCCGAAGGGGTTGGGTGGTGCCCCCTTGGATTTTCGTCCAGAACGAACATGCAATCCCTATAATTCTTTGGGGGGGGGGGGTTAGTGCGGGGGTCGTCCCTCCCTTCACCACCATGTTCGACCCTGGGTCGGGCCTGCGATTTCATGTGAGTTTGGTTTCCAGTCATACTCGGCATCGCAGGTTTTTCGGTATTACGATGTCCTCGGTTTCTTTGTAAAACGCGGCTTTCTTCCTTAAAGTGCATAATAAACGATTGTGTGATGTGTCGGTAAATACTAATATCTCATCATCTAGAAAGGTGTACCACTTGATACCGTAGAGTTTCTTCTTTCCATTGATCTCAACTTGCGTAACAACTATATCATTATTGGGGGGAAAAAAAAACGTCACCTTGACGTTCCCTTGAAGTTCATAGGGCAAGTCATATTAGATATTCTGTGTATTAGACATGTTGGTACTGCTTTTCCAAAGGGGGTGGGGGTGATTGACACCCTCTACGGATCATTTGGGATTACCCATTACAGTACCCGACCGATTCCTCTGTGGGTGCTGTTTTGCCATGAAATAAATTCATTTGGCACCAGAAAAAGGGGTTTCGGAAGTGAAAAATAGGGAAGGAGACGAGAGTTAAGTTCATATTTTTCTCTATTGAAATTGCAGCTCCAGAGTCAACAGTACGTAATGACCTCACGACCACAACGTCCAAAAACGGATGCTATAAGAGGAATGTTGTGGTCAATTGGAAGGTAAAGCCATTATTTTATTGCAACGGTGAAGAAGCCAATTGAGAAAAACTAAAGTACAGTCACATAGAAGACAGCCCGCGACCCAACCTCTTCCCAACTACACGAGACCACTTTTTCAAAATGGCTGTAGTCTTTCAAACTTGAACAAATTTACAATGTTATCCAAACCAGGATTCGATAGCAATCTTGAAATAAAAAAAAAAAAAAAAATAGTCGCCCGTGTTGACACGAAGGCACAATAAGTGATATGTTGCTGTCAAAACTCCGTGCCGAGTGGTCACTGAGTTGTTGACGCCAAGAAGTGACTCCTCGACACTTCGACACGCCGATTTAACATGCCAGTTGGCTTGCTTCCGCTTGGAGCAGACTCATTGGAGACCACTTTCCAAATGGCACACCAAACCGCTTATGTGTCCCATGCCACGATTTTTTAGGCTGTGAGAAGGTGGCGTGAAACAGACAGTTGACAACGGGGGGGGGGGCTGAGGTGGTGTGGCGTGGAGGAGGGGTTGGGGAATTGCAGGCCCAAGGCCCACCAACCCGCTTATGTTTCCCATGCAGCTGATTTTTTTTTATGCTGTGGCAGTGGCGTAAACCAGACCTTTGCAAATGGGGGGGGGTGGGGGGGCTGAGGGGGGTGTGGCCAAGGCTTTTTTTGAGGGGGCAAATTTGGTTCCTCTCCATAGTCAACTGTACACAAAGTCAGGTTTCATTTGGGGGCTGAAGGGGGGCAAAGGTTTTTTTTGGGATTGGGGCGTTCGTCCCCCCCCCACCCCCCCTCTGGTTTAGCCACTGGCTGTGAGAAAGTTTTTCATTAGCCACGGTCTACCCAGACCATACAAGACTGCCAGAAGCCTATACAGGATACTCTCAGACCTTGCCACAACTATACACTGAAAAAAGAAACACTGCTCACAAGTTTTGAAAAAGGCCCAATCGGCCCAGTCTGGAAGTGGTTTTCTAGCTCAATAATCGGCTATGTGACTGAGCCTTGAATTGGAATTACGGCCACATTAGCAACATGAAATACATTCTCCGGTGTTTTGTATTAGTGCTCCTATCAAATATCACCACTTTTACATTATTTTACCATATGTTTGGGGTTACACATCAGCTTTTCCTTGGTCCTAAATTGCTTCAAAATGGGTCGCTAAAGTTCTTTGCAATTGATCATCCTTAAAACCACGTGTCACCTTAGCCGGATAGATATTTCAAGTTCAGATTTGGAGTGCATATTGTTATTTGGTAATTGGGAAGTTTGACTATTATATTTACGTGTAACTCCTATACTCATGGTGACATCATACCATACATTTTAATATTTTTGGTAAAATAATAAAAAACCATAAGGTACAAGGCACGGGAGAAGATCAATATAGGTTAAATTTGTAAGACCTGGCTTACTGAACAACGGAAGCCTGTAGAGAATACAAAAGAATCACGGTGTAGAACTTCTCATGTTCAGGTGAACTACGATGCACTGTAATGTAGTCCGGCTTATTTTCCTGGTTCCTGCTTGGAATTCTCATTTTATTGCTTAATTGTTATTTTCTTTTTCTTGTGACTACCCATGTTTGGTACCAAAATTCCTGTGTACCATAGTTAATAACGTGCGGGTCACATGGAACCTCTTTCGACACACGGCGGGAGACCTTGTCCACGTTATGTTTTATATTGTTTGGTTTTCCCAGATAGCAGATTACAAAAAAGCGGAAACTCAGACATATAAAAAAATAACCATTGAACACTGCAAAGAAGCATCACTCCCGCCTTTAAATTCAATAATCTTTCGGAAATATGGGTAATTGGGTTCAAAAAAAAAACCAGCATTAGTTTCCTCTGTTTTTTATATACGCTTTTCCTTTTCTTGAAATTTCCCCTTGTTTTTTGGTTTAATATTTTTCCTTGAATTCTTATATGCTTACATTCTTGACTTTCACAGAAGTTCCGAAGAGTCACGTCCACGCCATGGTATAATCATTGGTTATAATGTGATCTGGATCCAATACTGAAGAAACCGAACAGCACGGTTAAACGACCACCTTACGAAGCATCAGGTGATAAATGTGAATTATTTTTAAAAACTTAATATATTAATAAAAAACTAAACATTTTATTAATATATTAATTGTTCCCGGCGTGCCTGACTATGACGTCATGGGTACGTCATAAGGCAAAGTTCGTACTCATTTTATGCCAATATGCTTTTTGTAGTGTTACCAAATTTATAATCGGTGTGGTGTTACAAATGGCTAGGGTAGAAAGGGGTTAAAAGGGCTTTAGAATAGCATCGTTTGCAAGCATTTTCCTCTCTGTTTTTACGTTTGTGTTGACTTGTGCTTTATTTTGTTACGTTTTTATAGGCGACCCAAAGACGAGGATCCTCCTAAAGTGTGTATCTCGAAGCTCAATATATCTCTATATATATATATATCTATAGATAGATATATATGCCTAATAGGTCCATAAGGCGAAAATTAATAATTCATTCGTCTATAATTAGCCCTGTATTATTATAACGTCATTCATTAATAATTCATGTTTCTTGTAGCTATGAGATTATCCTTCATGCATAATAATAATCATAATCTTTGACGGAATAAATCGCAAACAATGAAAAACGTTAAGGCGAAAAATAAATTTTCGCCTAACGTCAAATTCTGTACATAACAAACGAGAATTTCCGCTAGCTATATATATCTATATAGTATAATATATTATGGTAAATTTGAAAAATTCAATTTCCTGCTGCATTTTGACTAATGACGACGTCATGGTGACGGTGCATAAGGCAATGTGGTGTACTCCTTCTATCCAATGGAAAGAAACAAATATGCTATCTGGGTGTTACCAAATTTAGAATCGGTGTGGCTTACAAACAAATGGCTAAGGGTAGAAAAGGTTAACGGAGGTTTTAGAATGGGCCGTTTGCAAGCTTTTCCTTTTTTACGTTTTGTTACTTTGTTTTATTTTGTTACCTTTTATGCGACCCAAGACGCGATTCTCTCTAGAATCTAACTACCCCCGAATCTAAACCATATTTATTATCTATTCCATTATTTCATCAGGCTCGATAAATTCGGGAAACAATGTTCGTGTATCCGCTTTACAAAATAATGCCGTGAAGGACCCCCCCTCACACAATTGTACTGCCAGATCTAACAACCGGTAAGCCCACTAAGTCACCCCCCATCTTCATCATCCAAACCATATCACCATCACCATCATCAGCAGCAGCATAATAAGTCATCATCATCAGTCATCAATTACAAGTACAGAAACTAATTCACCTTATAATCATGATTTCCATCCAATAACCTGTTCGTTTAAGAGATCCGATAACCACCTAAATAGTGAAAGGTTTCCCAATTGCCGATGTCTGCAACTAGCATCGAGGTGAGGGGAAGAAACCCGAAATATCCACAGGGCTACATTGAATATTACCTACTCAAATGGTCGCACAACATTCTGACTGGTACGATATACCTAACGTCGATACTAACGTCGATCCGTCATATATTTCTTTCTGACAAATACCTTTCTGAATAACTTTCGTCTGACGGAAGGTTGAACTTTTTTCATATACCCACAATTTCTCACGCAGTGCAATAGCAGAATCACCTCGTCGGCACATGATCGCAGCATGTCCTTCGCGTTTGCATGAAAATGAGGGATAATGAGGTGCTGTTCGCTTTTTGCGTGAGATATTGTTGAGTAGGTAAAGCATCATAGCAAAATTAATACCTCATTTAAAGATCCCTTGTCATCTGATTGGTAAAAAAGGGGTCATATATACACTACTATACTTGTAAACTGAAGAAAACAGATCTACAGGCAATGCATTTACTATTGTCATGCCATTTGTACAACCATAGACTTTTGCAAAGAACCTTGCGCAAGAGTCTGCCCAAAATGTGTTGATGGTTGACGCTTGACTTGCCTTTATATTTTTAATTGAGAGCGTATAAAAATGTTACGAAGGCTATTGCCAATTACGAAGGAATTCCAATCAACCGGTACATACGATACCCGATCTAGATACCTTTAAAATGAGCAATGCCAAAAAACGGACAGCTTAAAAATTGAATACGAGAATTTGATGGCAACCGTTGAATCATGTTGAAATGCGGAGTAATAACGTAGTCCATTTATTCTTACAGAATTTATACAAATTAATCAATTAGAATATCGTATACCTTTTTGTCAACTTTGTTTTGTCAGGGAAGAACAAAGAGTCATAGCTCTCAGTAAAAAACTACACAGGAACGGATCTGGAAAGAAACACTAGTCCATTTCCAGTTGGGCAATTAAAAATAAGTGGGATGAGTGATTGAACCTGAACCAGATAAACCAATCGGTCAAGACCTTGCAAAGAAAAAGGTAAGAGTCACAGTATCTCTGATTGGCCCGGGTGGATATGATGCGTGGATATGAGCGTGATAGGTGGATATGATGCGTGAAATGGCTTTCCAAAATGCACCCTAAACAAAGTATTCTCACTGACTAAACAACCCTAAACAACATTATTTGTGTTTTTTGCTCACAATAACCAAGTCTTTTTGTCATTTTTGCTACGAAACAAGGCGCAATGGATTGTGTTGATATATACCCTTATTATCTGGCTTGCTTCATTTGCTTTACTTCCCATTACAATATTTTTTGATGATTTTAATCTCGCGTACATCACCATTTCAGGGTTACTAAAACAACACACCCTTTTTTTCCATCATATTTTTGTTGCTGTTTTTGATACCCTAAGCAATGTAGCGCTTACATCGCTTTGAAAAAAGAGACCCTTTTTATTCGTTTTCTTGTTCACGCATCAATATCCACCTTTGAATCCAGTGGCCCCCCTGGCGATTGGCTGATTACAATATAACGTGATATAACCTCTGAGTACCAATCAACATTTCTATTTATCTTTACAAATTTCTTACAATGTCCTGGGACTAATATAGTAATAGGGATATGAAGCCCCTATTCACCTGTGTTAAATATTTAAGTTCATGTGTGCACGTGCTGTAGTGTTCATAACATTTTTATATGAAAATGCTTGTTAATAGATTTGATATATTGGTGTGTTCCACTTTGCTTCCCATATTCCCATGATGTTTTAACAATTTATTTCTCTCTCCCTGTAATATAATTGGAAGTTTAGCATTAAATTTGAGAATCTAAATTTGGTTTTTCTTGAAAAATTTTGAATGGTCCTTTTTTATGAAAATCAAGCCGAGGTACGCCTGAAGTAGGCTTCATTAAAAGTCCATTCATCAAGGAGGCTTAGAGTTTATGGGTGTGGTGTGCTGTAGAGACTGATATTCTATTCCACAAAAGCAAAGGCTCATTTGTCATGTTTGTACTTTAAAATGAAACCGCTACCAACCCGCTACGTCCTATCCCTGTATAGGTATTTTCATTCCAGCCATGTCTTCGACTGGCTAAATAGACCACATAACCTAATAAAATTGGCCGGTAATCTCAGCACAAACGAACCGTTTAATAATATTTGCGCTTATTTCAAGACAATAACGCGTCGTTGAGTGTTAAATTTTACTTTTTCAGATTTATTTTGATAATCTTCTCAGCAATTTTATCAAGTTTAAGGCCAAACTTTATTGAGACATATGTGCCCCAAATATTTGCCTCTATTTTGATGAGCAAAAATGGTCAGCCGCTTGGAAAAACCCATGTGATTTTGATCATAATGATAATTATCGTGATATCATCATCTTCATATTCATCATGTTCATTTACAACAGCAGCAGCCAAAGAACAAAAGCTGCTGTTGCAATGACTATAACATCATTATCGTTAGTATGAAACTATTCATCTTTCTGGTTATTCAATTCGGTAACAGGCCTGGAACCCGTCATCTTGTGGGTGAGCGTCCTCGGCATGATTTTGATCTTTACGAGTACACTTTTCCTCATATACTGGGTCAGGAATTCTGAAATCACCAAACCGTGGCCGGAAATATACATTCCAGAAATAGCGCAGAATTACGAGGTAACATTTTATGATCGGAAAGTGAGCAGAATGGTGTGTGTGTGTGTGTGTGTGTCTGTGTGTGTGCGCGCGGGCGAGCACTCGTGTGTGTGTGTGTGTGTGTGTGTGTGCGCGTGTGTTTGAAATCCTCTCTAAATGACCCTTGACTTCAATGGTGAACGATCTTGACATCCCAATCCCAAAAGATATTTGTGTGAACTATTTATGAACACCCTTCCATTAATGTGGGGTAAAAACCATTTTGGACCATAGACTGTCCTTTGTCTCGACTGATCTCTCTATCTATACACATTGATACTCACATCTTATAATTAGTTTTCTAATATACTTCCACAGATCACTATACGCTACAAAATGAAAGAAGCAGAAGTGTTTGACAACATACACGAGGCACCACCGTATGACGAGTATGTTAAGGTTAGAGAACCTCTTCAGCAACCTACGATAAGATCCCATACCAGATGTTGATCCGATTTTGCCGTTGGGAACAGAGAATGGGTGGATGATGCGAACACCTTCAAGAAGGAGAGAGTGAGTACAAGAATATCTCAACAATGCGACGACAACTTGGTCATGGGAAATGTCCAGAGAAGAGCCTTTCTGACATACCTTGCTTAGTCACACGTCTAGCAGCAATAGCTATGTGTAATTCACCCAGCAAGACCTTGCTGAAAATCAGGATGGAGTAAGTCCAGATGAGGATGTCAATCAACAAGGTTATTCTCTGCTCTCCGATGCTACATCTGGAAGAGATGTAATGATACATACATCCCACATCTCGGTGACCCGAAATATTTGATACCTTAGGGAACACAGACCTGAGTGTGTTCAACGGATGAGGCCAATGAGCACATGTAACACCGGGAGATCATGATAATGTATCTTTAGGGCACAAAGGTCAATGCACAACAGAATAAATTTCTCCATAATTTTACTTGGATCCTTTAAAACAACAACCAATTTTACCAAACATCAAGGGGGCGAGGTGTAATAGGGTGAAGTTTATAAAAAGGGCTAAATCGCGTCAACAAAACGTCAAACCAGGGCTTGTTCGCCTTTCAAGGACTAAACGTATGTATAGTTTGCAGGTTGTAGATCAAAGGCCCTAGGAAAAATAGGTTTCAGGCCCGGTGGGGGTAAAATTCAATTTTTTTCGTGGTGTCACAATGGTTGTTTATTGCTACCGGCCGAAAATATACTGGTTGCCCCATCATATATTTTATTGCATAATATATAATGTTAAATTTGGACCGAGTGGATATATTAAATAGCTGGGATGCCTATAGAATAATGAGAGGCCGGTGTGAAAGTACTCATAGTCCCCGGCAGGTATCTAGCTCGGGCTTCATCGACGACCAACGTAATCAAACGCGGTGACACTAATGTTTCGTGAAGAGTCAACTGAATCGATTGCATATTATTCATCATTGTTCCCGTACTGTGAAGCAACGGAGGACTATAATCTCCTAAATACTGTTAAAAATATTTCCGTAAATTTACGGAAAGATTTCTGGCAGCAGGTATTTCCCGCCATTTTAAGGGTAATTACAGAAATTTCTGTCAATTAACGGAACTTTGACATAATTTTTACAGAAATTTTGTCTCATATACGGAAAAAAATGTGTATTTAACAGAATTTTTCCGATAATTTAAAAATTACGGAACCAAAAAAAATTCCGGAAATATTTGGGCGGCCATAAATTTTTGAATATTTCCGTAAATTAACATTTTTTATGTTTTTTGTTTTTATTCTTATTGTTTTCTTTCCTAAAACAGATTTTCCGTAATTTACGGAAAATCTGTTTTCTCTATTTACGGAAATTTATAAAAAAGTGTACACACCTGTCCTCTAATTCCTTGTATTGAAATGTCCGAACAACGAATCAATTGCAATTTCTTATCTAACTGTGTCCAAATGAATAGTTCACAACAGATTTGAACAGCATCGACTATTCCTGAAAAGTTTCTCTCATGGACCTTTATTTACCTACTGTGCTAAAACATAGATCATAGAATAGGGCAAAACTTAAACTTTTTTAAAACTTAGAAGTAAAAAATAACCTTAAAATTGAGTTGATTCTTCAGCTCCATGGTTTTTGGAATAAGAAAATACTCCTTATCACTACCAAAACACAAAATTGCGCTTCACGTGTTTAAACCAACGGCGAGGGTCTAAATTTGAGATTGAAATGTCCCCCCCCCCCCCCCCCCCCCCCCCCCCCCCCCCCTCAGAATGCTATTTTTGTACATGTCATTTTCTGGCTCGAAGGAAACGGCCTTATTGTACTTATTTATTTATTTTAGGACACAGATAATTTTATCAAGAATTTATTGAATCTAGATCTGAACTCACGTTAAGTCGTTATGTGTAGTTGATTTTAATAGGAGTTTCCAGGTGAAAAAATAGTCTGGGCACCTGAGGGTTTATAACTGCTTTCCATTTTGACGAAGAATTTTCTTCAGCAACTCCAGAACACTTTAGTTAGACATTCCGTTGGAAAGTTATTCCAATTTCTATACCCATAAATAACAGCCATGTTGGAGAACAAAAAATAATGTCAAAGTCAGATCTTTTATTTTCCTTATTTTGTCATGGCACCGTGAAATTTTTGGCTCTCTTAACACTAAAATAAGTAAAGTACCTAAACGATATGGTATATTATTATGCTCTGGTGTGGCAATACTGCAGTGTGAGTAGTGCGCACCGCCCAACACTGCACAATACGCAAATAATATTGGGCAACTCTTTCAAGCAAATACCTCTTTTTATTAGTTTTTTGAAGCCCATTTTAAATGTATTTTTTGACAAGTCAGCAATAATAATAATCATAATGGAAACGGATGACTTTTTCGGTCGGTGAATACACAGAAATAATCAGCTAATATCACCCTCGCCAATAACCTACCGGCTCGTCTTAGACTCGCCGGATATTTGATCTACTCGGTCAATATCCTTTCTGTTTTCCAACCTAAGCCAATCCAATAACACTTCGTTTTCTCAGGAAATATTCTTGATATATGTAGATACTGATTTAGTAACACTACTGTACATTAGAAGCAAATTGAATACTGATTTTCATCTTTTTGATGATATTGGGGTAAATATTGTGATTTTAATAAATCTGTTTTTTAAAGGCAAGACTTTGTAATTTCTTGCAATTTTGAAGAGTTTACACAGAGTAGCAATTACGTTTTCAAAGGTTGCCTCTTCCGAGTAACTATAAATGAATTGAGTCAATATAATTTGTTATTTGGGGCAAATATCTCTTTTTGCAAATGAGCACAGACTAAATATCAATCTGTATTTTAGGGTGTATCCTCTACAATTAATTTAGTAATATTTATTGTGTCAATATAACATTCCAATCTTGCAATTAAACTTTGCTCAATTTTATCCAAAAATGTACATAATTTATGATTTTTGTCACTGTCTTGCAAAAATGGACAGTCTATAATTGGCATGGTTTTTGCTCTATTCTAACATGAATATTCCAGAGTATTAAACATGTTTCTCTTAATAAAATACTAAAATGTTTTGATGAATTTTAATCGGTAAAATTTCATTGAATGTCCATAATATAGGTTTTCCCCGTTAATTTCGCACTTGGAAGTGATTTTAATACAAAGGCAATTGGAATTTGTCCTAAATGTGAATCGCGAAAAACAGAACCAATTTTATTTTCCGTAACTGTTGTTTCACTTTTGTGTTATTATTTTTCAACTTTGTGGTTATTGATATTTCCTTCAATCATTTAACAAATTCGGTCTTGAATAGAAAAAGTGATTTAGTCTTTTCTAATTGACTTTTAAAATCATGTCTTTCATCATATTCGTCATGTTTATTGCATGATCCGTACCCATCTGTCAAACCATAATTAATAATGATGCAAAAAAGTAACCCCCGTCCAAAGAAGGGGTTGCTGGCAGTGGGGCGCCCACGGGGGGCATAGGGGTTTTCCCCCCTAATTTTTTTCTTGCCCCCCCCCATTTCTTCCCCCATGGCCGAAAGAAAAATGCGGATGTTTGGCAAAAATCAGCGAATTTGGGACCAAAAATCACATCCAACATTTTTGAGAAAAAATTGGCGATTTGCCAAATTGGTGTAAAAAATCTCCATATTTTGATATTCCTCCCAGAATTTCACTTTTTGCCCCCAAAAATTTCACTTTGCCGCCGTTTGCCCCCCCCCCCCCCCCCCCCATAAAAGAGGTCCTGGGCGCCGCCACTGGGTCGGGTGGGGTTGCCCATGCTTATTTTGAATAAACTATTGTGGTGTGGGTAATAAGGCCTGGGTATGGTATATTTATGAAGGGATTGTCGAGCCCGCCATTGATTAACGGATAACGCCAAAATAGTAAAAAATTAAAAAAGTTAAACAAGGTAAGCATACTATTCTTATATCGAATTGACAATGGTATTTTTCTTTTCTTATTTAACACACAAATGGTAAACTTGTTTCGACTAAAAGCCTAAACATGACACGCGGGATAAATGCAGCATGTTCTAAAGGAAAACACATCCACAAACGCACATCAACACACACACGCACTCCACACAAACCTACACACACTCATACATACACGCACCACATCCTCATAATCATCTTCAAGACCACATTAAAAATGCTGTTAAGATATGATAAAATTAACATATTTGCTTAATTTTTCAGGCGAGACCACTAAAACAAGACATGGGCAGAATTAAGCATGTTTTTGAAAATACATTGGAGACAAAAAACTTCAGAACCATTCCAAAGCATCATATCAATGTTTGTTTAAAACCAGACTAAATTGAAGGAAACGCAATGAATAATCAATGAAACGACGAATTTGCTTTTTAATACCGAAATCCGGTTTGACACTTCCAACACCTCACAGGCAGCTCTAGCTGGGCATCCTGCTTGAATTCACCCAAAGTGCAGAGAAGTGTATCTTTTGACTAATACTTATCAAGCGTGGTACATGACGTACAAAAATTTGGGTAGGTTTTGGTGTTGGCTTCCCCCCCGTAAATGGCGGATCATTCTGACCATCATTTGGCTGGTCGGATTTGTCTATACGACGCCTGTCTTGATATTGACGAGGCGAATTCGACCTGCAGTTGAACGAAAATCAATGACACAAAGTTTATATGCAGTGGCAACAAAATGAATATCATGATTACAGAATAATCCAATTGGTTTGGGCTTTCGGGGGGGCGCTTAGAATTTCCAGACGAATTCAGCTGGTCCTGTTTTTAATCCAATTCCAAGTGCGAAATTAACTGGGATAACCTATATATTGACCAGTAATAATTGTAAGCAAAATTAATTGTGTAGTTATGTGTATTACATCCAGCATGTATATTTTCAGTGATTTCTTACAGTGGTAGAAGCATAAGACTTACTACACCTACCTATTCCAGTTAAGTTTATTATATAATGTTGCCATAATTGGGCTGAGTTTAAATAAGGCTCCATGAAATTTACAAAGAATAGCTAAACGATTCGTTAGAGTGACGTAACGGTAGTACATTGATTTATCCAATATAAATAATCATATGGATTGTACTCATATTTTATATTAAGTAGAACAAATTATCACGTTGGTCAAACAATATGCTGTAGCGCAAATTTATACGTGGAAACCGCTAATTTCTGTTACTTTATTAATTGTAACACAGTTGGTTCAATTGCCAATGTTAAAATATGTCCTTTCTTCTTTTTGAGCCTTTTAGATAGTATTTAGATCTCTGAGAAAAAGAGAAGTATTGGATTAAGTATTAACAACTACTCATTTTAACCCTATTCCATGCACCTCAACCTGAAATTTTGTGCCATAATGGCACTAAGGGGTGAAAACAAAACAGGGCCTTAAATTGTTCAGCATGAAATCTGTAACTGATTTGGGTAATTTTGGATGGTTTGGAGTTTCCTTTAAAATAAATTCAGACCTTTTATCACTAACCAGGTTGATTGTATTAAAAATAAGGCTAGAGTCACGTTGCAATTTCATCAATTTTTAGTCTAATTTTGGGTCCAATTTTCGATTTCTAACCCTTAGTCCGATACCCTTTGCAGTGAGATATATGATAAGAGTGTGGTATGACATGTGGTCTAAAGCATGGTCTTGGGGACACCAATGCATTCCGTGGAGTGTTGCAAATATTGCTATCACCAATCAGTTAACACCCCTGAGGTCTACCCCACCTTGCTTTACGCAGCTCTGGATTGGCTATTACATGAGATAGCATGATTATAGTCTCTGATAACTATCAAACAGGCCCTTTCCATTATTTGTACAAACCTTAAGCTTTTCTTACCAAGTTTGTGATTGGCTATATACATCATTCAATCCCATTTATAACAATAAAATCGGCCGGTAGACCTCAGAGGGTTTAACATCCATTTTTTTGCATCATCTGGACAAAGGAATCATTGACAACCACTTTCGACATCTGAGTCATTTACCACCCCCATTATGACCTTCAAAGCATGAAAAGCCTACGATATTGCACTAAAAGTGATACTTAATTGCTTCTATGGGTTTAGACAAATGAGATGCAGATGACCTGGATATTACTGAAATACCAATATGGCTGGAATACGGGGAATAGGGTTTAAATAGAAGTAAAGTCTTAAGCTAAAGTTATTTTTGAGAATGAAAAGTGAGTAATGTTGTTAAGTTTGGAAAGAAAACTACGTACACTAAAAGTGACCAAGGGGTTTTTCCCCCACTCCCGTTAGTCCAAGGGGGGGGGGGGGGGGGTTGGGGGGGGGGGCTTCCTGGAACCCCCAAAGGAAACCACTTTCTTTCCATCGAGGATTTTTGCACAAAATTTTACCACATGTGAAGGGTGAATAGAAAAGGTCCAACCCAGCAATAAAAAATGAAATGTTTCATTTGAGCCCAAATTAGGGGCAAAACACTTCGAAATTGGCAAAAAGACGGAAAATTTCATGAGTCCTTGCACGACATCAAACTTTTTGCAAACTTATTTATGTTGATCTCTACTCGTGGACCCAAATTATAATTTTAACACCAAACTTGCAGTTTTAGGGAATCCTGTATTTTTACGGTTGTGTTTGGAAAATACACTTCATTTTCCCCATAGGTTTGTACATAAGGTTTAGTCCCGTCCACGATGAATTTGTCCTCAGCACATAAGAGGTTATTTCTAATGTTACTATTCTTGTTTACCGTACATGTTTTTGTGAACATATATCAGCAACTCCAATTTGCTTTGATTCTTTGATTTTAAAAATATTCTCAGCTTACTTCCGTTAGTGCCAAGTGTGGGGGCGGGTCCATGGGACCCTCACTAATTAACCTCTTTAACGGCTGGTCGAATCTATTCATTTGTTTGGTTTGAAAGAAGCGTATTTAAAAAGTCATACATAAAAAAAATGACGAAACAAATTTTTGGGGGGTTCATAGGCTCCCCCCTGGTCACTTAAGTGTTCAAATTACTTGTGTTCCGATTTTAATGAATTGCCGTGTTGACATAGCCTCTTTGTTATTGAAACTGATTTTCAGTGTTTATATTTTATACAATATCAGAGATAAAACACAAACAAAACAGGTTACAATCAACAAGTGTAAAATTATAAATTAACTTTTTTGCTAATTTACTGGCACTTTGATTGTACATTTTGTTGTTAAAATAACTCAAAGGTTATTGTATTCCTGACATTTTAATCTTTCTTTATTAGTCAAAAAAAGCTAAAATCGGAAGGGTCGGTCGGTCGTGTTTTTTTTTTAACTAAACTCAATTTCTCCAGAAAGTGATTGCTTTTCATTTAAACTCCATCTAACTACACGGTGTGTGCTGTGTTGTTGTTACACAGCTGAAAACCACCTCACAACCTTTCAAAGCTCTAACACTCAACACGTAACTACCGTAGGATTCCAACGTGATCGGGTCAATGGTCAAAAAAATGTCAGGAACAAAAACGGTAATAACTTTCTTTTTTTATTTAACTGTTTCATTATTTCTTTAAACGACTGGGAATAGAAACTATGTTGAAAGGCATTTTGGGAACTTTACCCCCATCATTCCCATCACGAATGCTAGTGAGAGCCCTCCATTGCCGATGTGTAATGTGTTTTGTTTTGAACTGTGCCTCTAGGTATGATGGTTAATTTTATAGCCATTGCTAGATCTCAGGCACATCGAAAGCATTTTGGCACCGAATTTCCAAATCGAAAACCATCCAGTCGTTTTCAAGGATCAAAACCTTAAAGTTATGACAAACAGTACTATTTCATATGGCGACTGGAGATTGCCATATATAGTATTCGGACAAATCGAACGCCAAAATTCACATCGAAGAAGATCCGGGTAGAGAAGGCACACGGTATAGTAAAGAATATTCTTCACACGGCACGCAAGCGGAATTTCCAATCCTGTAAGCATCTGGGAGCAGTGATTGAAGGTAAATATGGTTCTATATTCACCTTTCGTTTTTCCTGAAAAGTTAAATTGTGAAGATTTTTGTCACAGGCCTCTAACTTAATAGTTTAGTGTAGCAAAATGCCGCATGTCCTGGGCGCATGTCCTGTAAATTCGGAACCCTCAGTCTGACGGTAGGACTAAGAATGCGTTTTGCTCTGTAGATGGAAAGTTCCCCCGATTTTCTGCGTTTTTTAAACATGGCCACCACATCCCTGGCCCGTGCAAGGAGTTATATCCGAGCTACTCTTTGTTATTTTCCGTTTTGGTTGCTTTGTTACACATTTTCTCAACTGGCAAAACAGGTACAAATAGACCAACTCAAGACTAAAAAAAAAAAAAAAAAACACCGACCCTAGATTTTCGGATTTGGGTCGGTCGCGGAGGCAACACAACAATTTTTTTTGTTTTGAGTATCATATAAAAATCATAGACTGAGTATAATCAGCTTTGAGCCGAGAATGTGAGTGTACGTCCTCTGTACAGAACTCCGCCAAAATGTATAGTTTTCTAGCACATGGTCCAGCTGATTTCAAATCTTGGTGATGCAACTTTGTCTCCTTGAGCCTTTTGAGATATTTAAAGGGGCCGCGGGAGTAAATTTGGTAAATGTTTTCAATACGGGATGAGAAGCTGTATAGACATTATTCAATCTGATTCTAGATTAAAAGGGTATATTTTTTGCTATAATCTGGGACCAATATTTTCAACAAACAGTATAGTTTAACATGTTTTCAAGGCATCTGGAGTAAACATTTTAGAATGCAACAGATGAGCTCAATTCGTATGCTGTCGTCATGTTTTTTCTTACATTGAGTGGAATAATTAAGTGGAGAAATATTCAAAGGGCCCATATGGTGTTGGGGATCAGCACTCCTTAGCATCTTCTAAATGTTTTGAGCTGATTACTATAAAATGTGTATACCTGTTGTAAAATACCCATCCGAACATTTTGTAAGATTAACATTTTTGAAAAAAAGTCGGAAAGGAGTATAAATGGTTACCCCCCATGGAGTCCTTGGGTGTTTTGGCCTGTCGTGCAAACACAAGAGGTTTTAAATGTAGCGCTCTTCTTTTTACATCATAGACCAGCCTGAAAATGTCTATAACACTAGTCTTTTACCCCAACTGAACATTTACACATTTCTGTTAATTTATCCTCTTCCCACCAAACTGCCCAGGATAACAAAGTTATATAATGCGACATAAGTAATCCATGGTCAATGTTACCCTGGAAATAATAAAAATATATCGTGCGACGACTGTTTAAGTTATATTACTAATCCTTTTTCGCCGACCACCGTCCGACGGTTCTGGCCCATAAAGATATGAGTTTGACAACAGATTGTTGAATATAACTCCCTTTTTTGGTCATTATGAGATTTTGGTACCAAATTGGTAAACCAGAGATTCTTAACACTTAAGTATGTGAGGGTGGAGATGTCCCATGTGGACCCAACATTGGTTTTTCGTGCGCAATAATCTTACGTAAGTGCCAAATACAGTTGCTCATAGTTTTGTTAAAGAAATAAATGGCCCTGGCCTTTTTTATACTAATTAGTTTCAAATAAGATTTTGTCGGCGCTATTTAGAATCTGTTTGCCCTTACATCGTACCTGGAGTGACTTTATTTTTTTTATTTTCATTAATTCATTTCAATTTCACTTCATAATGTTAATTATGTTCCTATTTGAGCCAATTGTCCGTATTTTTTTTTTTTTTGGTGGGTGGCAATTTAATTTTTTTTGTCGCGTCATAAAATCGCTTATTGAATCGGTACAACCGCTTTTCCACTGTTTCGTTGTTAAGTGGTCGTGTTGCGTACCCAGCAGGACCAGAGTTTAAAAAAATCCACTGGTGAACAAGACGTATAGACAATGATTGTTAAAGCCTTAACAAACTTCCTGTTAATTGTAAGCAACGGGAAAAATTTACACATCTTCTTACCATCTAAGAGTGGAGCCACACATAAGTAGTAAAATAGCACATGAATCAAAATGCACAGAAGGTTTTTTTTTGGCACTTTCTGTAGATTAAGGTCAGCTTAACAATATAATCAAAAGTTTGCACAAAATCGGAAGTCCCAGAAATGTTCAAACTATGACATAACCAAAATGGCCACCACCTCCATTTTGAAAACATAAATCCCTCACATCTCTGGCAAAATGAGCTAAAAGGACTCCAAAAAAAATGCCTTTCCTATAATTTTCGCATAACACTCATTAAACAGGGTTTTATTAAGTTGAGAATATCATCTTGACCTCTAAATACATATGGCCGCCATCCGCCATGTTGGAAAGTACAAATGCTTTATCTCTGGTACCGGGTTGGGCCAAAACAACTAACACGATGTCATTTCCTATTCTAGCCACACAATTCATTAAATGGTTTTTTATGAGTTGAGATATCATCTTGACCTCTAAATCCAATAGGGCTGCCATCCGCCATGTCAAAAAGTACAATTCTTGTATCTCTTGGTACGGATGGGCCAAACGACTAACAAATGTCATTTCCTATTAAATTCTAGTATACAAATATTAAAATGGAGTTTAGGAAGTTGGTATACGATCTTGACCTCTAAATCCCCATATGGGCCTACATCCACCACATGTTAAAAGTACAAATTACTTTTATCTCTGGTACCACATGGTCCAAAAGGACAAATATAGGGTAATTTTTTTATTAATTTTAATCATAACGAATACATTAGATGGTTGTTGTAAATTTTTGAGAGCACCTTGACGTCTTCCAAAATGGCCACTGGCCGCCATTTAAAAAGTGAAACAATAATCCGCCTGTTTAGCATCATACAGATTACCATGGCAAATAGGTGTAATTCTCTATTCTGGCCGATTACAACTTTCTTCAATTAAAAGATTTTTTAGTTTGGCTCTTTGTCCTTAATTCGTAGCCATATTAATTTTTTTATATCAGCTATAAATCTATCACAATTTTGACAATTATGTTGTTTACGGTGTAATTGTGAAATTTTGTAACAGACAGAAATTACTCTACAGTGGTCTATGGGAATCATCACCACAATATGGCCGAAAATTGTTTGCAGTAGTGATGAGATCGACGACACTATTCACTATTTCAATTTAGTCTTTCAAGTTCACATCATCTGAGACTGGTTCTTGGTCCAGTTTTCGGTGTGAATGTCACAAGCTGTGGTGAACTTTGGAAAGATACCTGTAGTGTAATGATTCCAAGCCTCTGATGTCTAATCATTTGAACAGAAACATTGTTGCGGCCTTCATCTTTCTATAGATTAGATCTATATTTGTAGTAAAATACTCTGGAACAAACTCGTAAGACAGGTTACCATGAATGACTTTGAGGAAAACAAGATTTCTTGCCAGCCCCAAATATGCCTTGAAGTAGTTGCATTGGCAGATAGATACAATAGGAGCAAATGCCATCACTGAATAAGCGCTTTCAAGAGCCTTGATATCATACACAATGTTTTTCTCTTTGTGTCTGTCAGACCAAAGTAAGGTCATAACAACCCTTTCCTAACCTTCTGCCATATTTGGAGAAGTTGTATCAACCTATCTGTGTCTTCTCCAATTTGGCTTGTTGACCTACATAATGCCATGGTGAAATTTGTTGCATTTTATTTATATGTTCCTTATTAAGCGATCCTATAGTTTCGCGATGTTCATGTGTGCTGTCTTTTGTTTTTGGGGTTCACCATTTGATCCAGCAAAGACAGCGCATTGCTTTTCCATAGTGGGTCACTGTAAAGAAGCATAATAATATCATAGTTGGGCAACTATACTACTGTATAATGTGTTTCCCCTGTTCATTTCAAGCGATGCTAAAAGAAACCGCCATCACAACATAGTGATCAGTCTTTGTCAATGTCTCATGAGGGCAGCAGCCCCCTCGGACAAGGACAGATGTTCGTAAATAGCCATCAGAAATTGTGCTTTAAAACATGCTTACCTCAAAAAACGGATGGGCGCTATGGTGAAAGTTCATGGCAAGCACTTATCTAATACAGTTCTCCAGATTGTGATACCAAAAAGGAAATCTTTGAAATCACAAGAGCTTAGTCCTCAGTTACCGTGACACCCCAATCAGATCAAGGGTCTTGACCTTCCATTTGTAGCTATTATAAGAAAATCAGCTTGTCCCTTTCCATTTCTTTCTTTGACTGTATCTTTGTCTACTTTAACAATCTTGTACATTGACATCCTCACCAGCATTTAACACTGTGCAAAAGCTCTCAGCCTTTTCTCATGGTGAAGGGAGAATGCTGTTCAAACTTGGCTGCAAGACTTCTCAAACCCCACCCATCAACAGTGAGCTGGCTCTGCCCTCTATCACCTTTTCGCTGTGGCCTCAAGAAGAAGAACTAATTTGTGCATGGTGCCGAATGCAACAAGATACTGCCCTGTAATCCATCAGAAGGATATGCATATGTTGATTATAGCAAAATGGGCAGTCGCCCTGGCATATTAAGTCAAAAATCCTAATTGGGGGAAGACACAGATCTATAGATACTTCTTTCCATTATCAGATGAGGGCGTAATGACCTTTACTTTTGGGTCTGACGCGACAAGGAGAAAATATAGGTGTATATATACAGCTTTTGAAGCGCTTATGTCAGTGATAACATTCGCTCTATTGCTGTTTGCCCATGCATTTTAAGGTTGCGATACCACTTCAGGAATATTTGGGGTTGGCAAGAAGTCTACTTTCTTCAAAGTAATTCATGGCGACCCTTTGTTATGAACTTGTTCCAGAGTATTTTGTAATCCCAATGGATTCTGATCGATAGAAAGGTGAAGCTTGCAATGCAATGGTGGCCCTGTTCAATGGTCAGAAATCGGGAGTCTTTTTTTGGTAAAGGCATACCAGGGCATTCCGCAGAAACTAACGTCTGGAGAAACCACTGTGGGTTGGCCCCGAATAGCGATTAACCGCCTTTTAAGCCGGCCCAGAATGATTGTAGCAGATGTGCTCAGAAAGGGCATACCAGATGTGGGCAGTTTGAAGGATAATTTGGTCCTCTGATGGCTGACCAAGTTAGATCTTGGGGTCTCACTGCAAGTTCATATGAGATCGTACTGACCGCTTCTGGAGATGAGGGTCTATAATCTGAGTTTTAGGATCAGTTGGGGCAAAGTGGTTCAGGAGCCTCCAGATAAGAACATCAGTGAAAGAGTGTAGTTTGACTCCAAATGCCTCTTCGTTGTTATGAAACCTGAAAGATTTCCCCAAAAACCTCCGCTGCAACTTCCTCTGTAGGAGAACATATTTACAGCTCAAATATTTCAGCTCATGCAATGGATGTGCAAGACTGCTGGTCACAATTCAACTGACTATTACTGGATATTACCAGGGGAAATGATTTTCTCCTCATGAACAAGTCCTGTACCGGAGTTTCCACCGGAAATGATCCGATTCAATTGTTCTTCAGGATGCATCATAATGAAAATGTACCTGTAGAAAGAATGGAATGCTCCACACACAAGCTTGTGGACATGCATGTCAAAACAAGAACCCAAAATCCTCCATCCTCAATGTTGAAAAGCGGTGTGAATATAATAGTGTGGTCGATCTCATCTGTTTGCAAACACTTGTCTTTGCCACTTTTGGTGATGAATGGTGAAGTAATTTGAAACTATTTCTGCTAGGTACTTGAAGATACACATTATACTGTAAACACCATATTTGAAATGAAGATAGATTTACAGCTATAAAAAATCACATTGGCTACAAATTTTTGGACAAATAGCCCACTAAAAATATCATTTTTATTTAATATATTTTGTAATGGGATTAATAGAAAATGACACCTAATTCATTGTAATCTGTCTGATTCTATATAGGGATTTAACTCTTTCCTTATTTTCAAAATGGTGGCCAGTGGCCATATTGAAGATGTCAAGATGATCTCAAAACTTAAAACAACATCTTAATGTATCTTATTCCTCAATTAATAAAAAAATAACACCGTTATTTGCCATTTATTTCCATCTTGTGTCAATATCAAATATTCATTCAACTTGTCAACATGGCGGATGGCAGCCATATTGGATTAGGAGGCCAGATGATATTCAACTTAAAAAAACAACCATTTCATGGATTTTGTTATGCTAGAATTAGTAGGAAATTTTACCTTGTTTGTCATGTTGGCCATCCGGCAACAGAGATACAATATTTGTACTTTTTCAACATGGCGGATGGCGGCCTATTGGATTTTGAGAGTAAGATGATATCTCAACTTCGTAAAACCCATTTATATATTTGTTATGCTAGAATTAGTAGTAAAAGACAATCTTGTTTGCTCTTTTAGCTCATTTATTTGTCCAGAGATATGAGGATTTATGTTTTTTTTCAAAATGGCTGGTGGCGGCCATATTTTGTTTATGCCATAGTTTGGGAATGCTTTTCGGACTTCGATTTTTTGCGCAACTTGTGATATATTATTAAACTGACCTTATACTACCATAAAATGCAAGAAACCTGTTGCAATTTTGTTTTTGGTTAGTGTGGGGTACATGTCCTATTTTGCATCCTACTAATATGGCGCCTTACCTCGAGTTACATTTTCTTTTGGTTAAGGGTCTTTGTTTCTCAAACCCTCGATTTTTGATATAATGCCTGATAAATTAAGATAAGGCAAAAAGTAAATGCATTCAGAAAAAAGGTATAACTAACGCTCGCTTCATCAGCAAATTGTAATTTGTCATTGATCCTGGAGCTTACCCCCTCCCCCTTTCTTGTTTTTTTCGTCCTTAGTTCTTTTTTTTGTATGGTCAATTTTTGTTTCATTTCTTGTTCTTTTCTAGTTTTAATTTTTTTTTTTTATTTATTCATTTGGCAGACACAGCAATAAACCATACCAAGATCAGTAATGAAAAAATATATAGGAATAAAAATGAAACCTTTAGCTGCCAGGGGTCTGAGAAGCACAAAAAAGCAATGTCACCAAAGGTGCAGCACTCCCTACTCCGAAGATCCCAGACAACATAGAACATTCAATACATCAAATATTGCACAACCAAGCAAGAGTCAAAATATTGCAACAAAGTTCCAAAAAATTAAACTAAACTATGCAACAACAAATAATGAAGACAAAGGGTGATATAGTACAAAATTAAAATATGCTTATAAGTACATGAATGTGTGTGTGTGGTATGTTGAGTCTGTGTGTGTGTGTATATGTGTGTTTGTGTTGTGGGTATGTGGTGGCATTGTGTGTATGTAGGAGCTAGCTTTGTTATGTTATGTGTCACAATGCCTGGATGACAGTAAATGTACCGTGCATGCAAGTGAGGTAAATGCAGTGTTATGTGAGTGTATTGATAAAAAACCTAGATTTTCTTAAAATGTTCCCTTAGAGAGTTTTAAAAGAACGAATACTGCAAGTGATGAGTGAGATTCTATGAGACGAGGGAGAGTTAACCAGATAACAGGGAAGCTGCAAGGCTATTTTTGTAGGCATCGGGTTTTGGGAAGTGACATCTTGTTTGAAAGTAAGATCATCTGTGTGTCTTATATTGGGAAAAAGAAAGACATGTTTTTTATTAGACAACGAACCATGCATGATACTGATAAATCAGTCCCTTCTAAACTTCAGCTTAGAAAGATTAAGACTACCCATCTTCATCATAAGACTGGTTCCCACCCCTCCCCCCTGCTTGTCTAAAATCACGAGTAGCCCCTCTGCTGAAATTGCTCCAATTTCTCAATATTGCATTTGCGGTACACATTCCACACAGGTGCAACAGTAGTCCAATAACTGCATTATAAGGCTACTGTAAGAGCTTCAGAAGAACAGCTTGATTATTTTTCCCCGCAACCACCCTAATAAAACCAGGAGTGCAATGGTTTTTGGTGTATAATAATTATAATAGGGCTTTTTTGATATTAGAGGGTACGGTGCGCATGGCTACAGAGCGCGCATAGCTCTGTAGGCATGGCGCGTATGTTCAAGGGTATTATGTTTGATAGAGAGTTACTTTGGCAGGGGAAGTTTCTGGAGTTTTGAGTTATGCAATTGAGGTAATTTAACAGAAGCATGATTGAATGGGAACTTCATTTTTTTTTCTTAATTTATCATGATATTACTAAGATCTTTTGAACAACGGTTTAAGAGATGATTTTTTAATGTCACTGGGACCGCGAGACTGCCATAGTAAATGCATGGTAGCAGTTTTCACAAATTAACCGTTGGAAATCCCCAATGCTCCAATCGAGCAGATCGTGTCCTACCCTCCCTGTACAGAACGCACGTGTAATCGTCTCACTCACATCTGATCCGATTACTCTGTGACAACAGCGATACAGCATTCTTGCTGCTTGCCGTATTGTAGTTTAAACGGTAACGAGATGAATATTTGGGTCACGTGTCAGGTACCAGGTCCGTATCAGGTATCAATATCAGTTTGCTCTAAGGGGGCGACCGATATATAGATAAATCCGACTATGTTTTTAAATCAGGTCTGTACATGATCCTCTCTGCCCAAAGTGCTATTATTTTTTTCCAAAAGACACCGTGTATTTTGTCTAACCGTACCATATTTACCTTTTCCCTACTGATTCAAAAACCGACGTACAATGACGATAATCGTGCCTTTTTTTTTCCAATGTAGGGATACGTCCGCGTTATTTTTACCTGAATGGGTCCCCCAAGCAATAATAAACATCAATGCCGTGAACGGTCATCAAATCTTTATTTTTTTGCCAAAAATTGGCTGTTATTCCCTAATAAAATTCCTTTTTAAGATTCAACATCTGTATATTGTCTTTAATAATTAATATTCATTGTCCCCCCCCCCGCTGATGTGAAAAGATTGGTCCATAAGTCTACACACTGAAAACAAGTCAGCCGGCTAAATACCCTTACCGTGGACTGTAAATGAGCCAGACGGATCCCCGTGTTAGTTTCTAGCAGCTAACAGCCACTTGCCGGGCCGCGCTGCGGGGGTTATGCGTCCCGTGAACTAACTTAATGGCACTTTTTAGAAACTACTGCCATTTACATGACAATTCCAGGTCAAATCACTAGCAACGATCACGGCCTAAAAGCGAAATGTCAGTTGTTACGATTTGGTATAATTTACATAGTAAGAAGGAATAGGCTTTACTTTGCCCCGTGTATGCCATCAATCTTGACACTTTAGAGGGTTTAATGTAGAGCATTATTGTGTGACCACCATGTCAATTTAGCAAGATCGGATTGAAGCACGACATAATCAGTTTCATAATGCAACAAGTTTATTTACTGGGGGATGACCGCTCTCTGTCCTCTTTGGCCTTTGGTCATTCCCTCCACTACATTGCTTTGTTTATTTGTATGAATATGTAACCATCTAATTTTTCAAGTGCATGTTATTTTATCATGTTTTGTCTTGTTAGTGGGAATAAGAATGAGCTAACCAACAGACTTTATTGCCCTATGGAGAAATATCGATGCCGTACCTTTGGATCAGTTACATGGTGTCACAAAAGAAAACAGGTTTCAATAGTTTTCTTACATTAGTTACCTAAATTTATAATATAAGCACATTTTCACGTTTTATATAGAGAATTGTTAATATGAATGGAATAAAAGCACCTAATAAAACTAGACTGTTGTTATGTTTTCTTTTCACGACTAAGATTTGTCAGTGTTCTTGCAAAAATCGCAAAATCCAAAAAAACGTTTTTGAGTTTTAATAATTTAAACCAAAAAACAATTTCTTTCATAATCAGACCATCTAAATTTATTGATTAAATTACCGTTTAAATGTTTTGTGGTTTTCCCCTATCATAGTACGCATGGTCTGGAACGCAGCAATATGCCAAACAACCATAATACGCCACTCGGCGATTAACAAAATCTCCCTGCCTACTGTGGAAATACCTAGAGTATGGAACGCTCATGTCCAACGATCAAATCTAGGTTTTTTCGTCAATAATTCCAAGATTTAATTCGATAATCCAAGATTTTAAGAAAATTTGGATTTTCAATTGATATCCAAGTTTTTCGATTCCAATTCCAAAAAATTTGATTTCAAAGTGAAAATCCAAGTTTTTGCTTTGATAATCCAAGATTTTCGAATTGTTAGACATTGGGCGTTGAAACTACTGTTTTATTCGTGCATTCGGGAGTTTTATCCAGTGGTCAATGTCCGGCCTGCTTTATGTACCTAGCACGGCCCGACTGAGCAACACATGCGTAGTTTTACATCAGTCAGATGATTCGATCGCCATTCACAGTTGCCGTTCTGACCCTTTGGCCGCATATTTGTTTTGAATGTGCTCATTTCTGTCCCTCAGGCAAAACAGGACATGTGTTTATAAATTTTTAAGTCCTTTCACAAAGGTCACTTCAAATTGCATATTTTATATAAAAAAATTTGGGTTTGCTATTACCCTTTTTTCCCCCAGACCGCTGAAAATATTAAGCGCAAAACAGATTTGCGGCACGTGTCAGCCATCAATAGGAGCATAATTTATTAAGTTACAATATACACATGTTGACAAAATTTGCCTTGTATTAATCGTACAGTTACTGTACGGACATCTAGGAGGCTCAGCAGAGCGAGGAGTAAATTTTTAGGAATATAAGAGGTGATATACCACGCATTGGGACCCGTTGACACTACTAGATTCGGTACCCCCCAGTGACACTATCCTGTGGGCAATTTTAATATACAGTAGGCTAATACAAAATATGGGTGACACTAACCCCAAGGTTGCCTAAGTTTCACACGCACTAGCTACCTAGGACCTGAATAATTACAAAATGGGTGACACTAACCCAAGTTCCCTAAGTGACACGCGCACCAGCTACCTAGGACCTGAATTAATACAAAAATGGGGTGAACTAACCCCAAGTTCCCTAAGTGACACTAACCTTAGAACCTGAATAGCATATACAAAATTGGGTGACACTAACCCCAAAGCTTCCCAAGGGACCCTACCTAGGACCTGAATTATTACATAAATTACCGTATCACACCAGATAATAGCTGAAACATTTAGCACCATTGTGAAGTGTATATTTGTTTGATAGCTGAATTTTAAGCATCAATGAAGTTCAAAATTAATATATTCATTATCTTGCAACTAGAAACTTGGAGAAATTAATACGTTATCGTAAACCGGATTTGCTTGTCGAAGAAGTTGCAGAAGTGAATCAAATTAGTAGACAAAAAATGTGAACTCTTGAATCTAACTTTAGTAACAAAATGTTTTTTTAAATGAATTATCCATGCAATCCTCAGTGAAAATTGCCTTCGGGATGATTTACAGAATAGTTAATAATGTAAATAACTAGAATAAACTAGAATGTAAAAAAAATATGGGTTGACGTGGACACTAACCCCAAAGTTTCGTAAGTAACACTACCTAGGACCTGAATTATTACATGATAATTTACGTATCATCGCTTGATAATACAAATTACGTAAAAAAAAATTAAAATAACAAAGGCTAGAATAACAAACATTCATTCCTAACTTCAGTTGGTTGATTAATTCTCATATAAAATTGCACACCAGTGTACGCGTAGATCACACGATGAATGGCACGCAAAGCAAAAAAGGTTTGCAAATTATGGAAAAATCCTCGTCGAAAAAGCTGACCCTAATCATGCACAGCATTGCATGTGCAAGCTGAATGCCCTGAGAATTTATCTACCACTAACGGATAACAACCAGAATTGAAGGACAAAAAACAATCTTGGAACACACCCACTTCCTTTTTTATAGTAAGTGGCAAGCCGTCTATTTTAGACGGGAGTGTGAGGGTGGTAAAATGTTTATGACCCTATTCGATCGGAGTCTGACATTGTAGTGACACTCATGAATGCACTTCTTGCCACATCGATGAACCTAATAGCTACTCTTTTGGCCTGAACAATACAAGCCCAACGCCACGATGTGGGAAAATGGCACAGTGCAGCACACCAAGGTAAACAAGCCCTACAACGGTCCCTAAATGGCATAAGACCATTTCATCTGCAGGGGTAACTGTGTTTTTTGCTCCGGACAAGCTTCAAAAAACATATTCCCATAAAGTTCAGCTTATTCCTAATTCAATCAGTATTTTAATAATTAGTGTTTTGTATTTTAACTTTGCCGATAATTAAGTGTGCCGTGGCGTAACCAGAGGGGGGTCAGGGGGCAGCTGCCCCCCCTGTGGGCTGCCCCCCCTCTTCCTTGCCCCCTGAAAAATCAGGTGATTTACATAGGCCATATACTATACTAACAAATTTATATATGTTTGCCCACCTGAAATATATGTGCCCCCCCCCTCCTGCCCCCACCCTGAAAAAAGTGGTTACGCCACTGAGGTGGTGTGTGAACTGATTTTACATGTATATTTCTAAATTGGCTTAATCTAAAGCCATTGTTTCAGGTGTTTAGGGTTTGCTAAATTTGAGTAATTGAGTTTGTAGAGAGTAAAGAAGTATTTAAATAGATGTGAACATGATATACTATCATTTAATCTCTTTCGATGTCACTTGTAAGGTTGCGCCTGCAAGAGGAAGCGGACTTCGGTAGTTAACGAGGGCCTAATACAACAGTGTCATGTAAGAGATTTTCATAGGTAATAACCTATGTAGTTCGCTTAGGGGTTATTAGCGTACTGGTTCAAAGTTATTTTTATACTTTGATTATTATTTGGCTCTGGGGCTAATCATGGATTATCAATTGACAATCAAGTTTTTTGCCCGAAAAAAAATATTTATCGAATTATAACAACAAAAATAGTTTATTAAATAATGATCGAGTTGCTTGCTATAAACGGTATGGCTACGCAGATATGCCTACTAATAACTCCTCGCGTTTGAAGTGAGGCCTCGGTCCTGCTCTTTAATCCCCTAACCGGACCCGTGCTATGCAATTTCCTGGCCTCGCACGTCAAAACTTTAGCGATACAGATTGGCAATTACTGACCTCTCGTCGGCAACCTTAGGGGAAATCAGCTGATATCGGATTGCAGTTTCATTAAAACAGCCTCGAGGCGAGACATTAGGTCACCAATCTAAAGCAGCTCGTCCAGAATTGGCAATATCTCGTCAGCTTTCAGAAATGGTTCACCTTCACTGGGCTAAAATGGAACCGCTGAAGCGATCTGGGCTAGAAGTAGCCCAAGTCCGGGTTATTAAGTCTTAACATGGTGCTAGGGGGCTAGGGACGATCTCTACCAATTTTTTCTTGACCACTATCAACCTCCGACTGAATTTATCCCTAATAGGGCCTATTTTTTCTGAGTAACCAACCATGGCAATGGCTCATAGCTCCCCTCTCGTTTTGCCCATGCGACTGCACGCTTATGTGTTTTCTAAATTTATTTTACACAGTGCATTTTGATCACAAGTACTGTTGCACATTAACATTATTATCATTGACAGACTTGGAACAAACTAATTGGCTTGAGGGGAATCCATTTTCATATTTGGTGATTTTTGGATTTAGGAAAGTCTTTCAATCTTATGCGTTTGATTTCGTTCTCTTTTTGTTTCATTCTTTCATTCTTTCTCTTTCTTACACCATTCTCTTCATCTCCTCTTTCTTCCTTATTTTGCTTTCTTCTCTTCTTGAGATCGCTGGTCGTTCCACCCACACCCCATGCGACGGGCTGCAGATGGGGTTATTTTTTTGATGGCAAAGCTTTACGTTCAGAGGGCTCTCGCATTTAAGGGATCCTCATATGTAAATCTCTCTTTAATTCAGAGATTAACTTCAGAAGCACTTCCATGACGCATAAATATTTAACTCTATAATAGCAGGGAAGAAAAGATAGAATGAACCACTCACGACTTCCACAATCCGTTTTTAATCTGTTTATCCATTCACCCCACAAAGAACGGATTCAACAGCGATCATTTGATCATAATCCCCTCTGCCGCAATTTATGATCGCGATCATCAATGACTATAGGGAAATTGTTTGAAACTCTATTTCCGAACAGTAAGGGTAAAAGTATATTGCATATTACACATGTTCCGCTGTCTCGGTGTGATACTTTTATGTTTGTTTTCCTTATATAAGAAGTTAATGTACATCGTTATGATTCAGCCTTTACTGCCGCAAGATGCCTAGTGTGAAAAATAAAGGATGAAAAAATGACTAATTTGCAAAGTTGGACCCGGTTGAGGGCTCCTTGGATTTTCGTGGGCACCCATGCTCGTTCCCAGGGGTTCTTAAAGTTGACCTCTAACGGGACCATTTCAGTAAAGGAATAATGTCATGAATTTCTGAATATTTTGTGACATTGGTATGGATGGAAGCTTAAGTAACATAGATTACATTAATCAAATAGTTGAAATTGTCCACATTTGTTGAGTATTTGCCCTTTTAATTTCCCGCCAATAGCTTACTCGAAACGATCCGACAAATCCACATCGCGGCAAATGGGTAAAGATCCAGTGATGACCATAACCATAATTTACGGTCGTTGTGACCATCATATCACAGTGTTGCAACTTCAATAATAATTAAACACAACGAAATGCAACAAAATATGCATTCTGTGACTTTTTTTTTCTAATTTTTATTATTACCTTGATTCATTAATCCATCAATATTACAGTGTCAGCAAATAACATTCTGAGTAAACACGAATTTTTGGTTTACACTTTTTGTCTTCACGAGTTGGGCGCTTTTTGATCAATGAAGCCTGGCGAAAAATCCGCCCGTTTCTTCGTATGTCAAAAACGCAAAAAATAAAATGGCCTCTTGTTTTTAATTTTACATCAAATTGGTATTATTTTTTTCGGGAAGTCGTGATGGTATGGACTATATTTTTTAGAAGTAAGTCAAACTGATCTTGAACCAAAATCTGACCTATTTACTTTAAAATATACCCCGGCCCCTAATTGGACCGCTTCGGGAATTATACTTATAGTTTTCAGTGAACCGGTACGGAGCAATTAATAATGACATCCTTCGGTGCTTTTTTAAATATATTTTGCCACTAGTATTATCCCAGTACGGACCCCCTAAGGGACATCGTTAAAAAAAATCTTTCGCTTCTTTGAACGGATTACTAATTCGTTTAAACGGATTACTAATTCGTTTAAAAAACGGAAATTACTAATTCGTTTAAACGGATTACTAATTCTGTTTTAAATTAAACGGATTACTAATTCGTTAGAACGGTTTGCAAATTCGTTTACACGGATTACGAATCTCTTTTAACGGATTACTAATTCGTTTAAACGGATTATTAATTCGTTTAAACGGATTACTAATTCGTTTCAAAACCGGATTATTATTCCGTTTGAACGATTTAGTACTTCGTTTGAACGGATTACTAATCCGTTGAAGCGGATTATCTTCTATCCGTTTAAACGATTAATAATCCGTTTAAACGGCTTAACTCATCCGTTTGAACGGATTACAATCCTTTAAACGGATTACTAATCCGTTTAAACGAATTAGTAAATCCGTCGAACGGATAACTAATCCGTTAGAAAACGGATACTATTCCGTTTTGAACGATTAACAATCCGTTGGAACGGATTACTAATTCGTTGAACGGATTACTAATCCGTTTGAACGTATTAACTAAGATTTTTTTTACGTATGTCCCCCTTAGGGGCTCCGTATCCCAGTTATATACTCTCTTTTGAAATTACACTTATAATGTATTATAACATCTTTACTTGTATGCAAAATATTTTATCACTGTAACGCATTATTTACATAATCTTTATCATACGGTTTTTGCTGTGGCCTAGTCTATGATGAACAAATAAAAATTGATTTAGATTGAAAGGTGATTTGTGCATGAGATTATACCCCTTGCGGGCCTTTTCTCAACCATGAAAAAGATACACATTTAAAATAGCCAATATACAAGATAAATGACACCTTGTACTACGCAAGAAAAAATACACACTTAGGGTTATTTGCTAATCTGTTTAGGTTAATGTTTTCCTATTGTATCATTGAACGCAGTTTCCATGGCTGCGGCCATATGTTTTGAGTAGTCACTTTGCAGCTTCACTCGCGTGCTGATTCACGATGCCCGGATCTTTAACTTAATGAAGAACAACCACTAACTGAGAATTTTCTCGAGCCAGAAAATCTGAATAGAATTATCCTCGGAGGGCCACTTGAGAGAATGATAACAATTGCAATTATGGGGCGGCAGATAGATCGTTCCAACGTCCAAGTGGGTCGTTGTGTTCCTTCTTATCTCTTTCTTCTCATACATAGAACAAGAAGGCAAGTCGATACTATGGTTTTTTATTTATAAGTTGTTACCCAGCTCTGTAAATGGTTTTTTGGGCTGTGGTCAGTCGGGGTGGTTTGGGGTTAGGGGGGGCGTATACTACGTAACTGGCAGGCGCATATGTTCAAGGGTATTAGGTTTGGTAGGCATCATTTTGCAGCGAAGTTTGAGAAGTGTTACACCGATAATCTGTAATTTATTTTCATATTAATTTTATTATTTATTAACCTTCTTCTTGGAAGTCGCTGGCCCTTCAACATGACATTCTGTGTAATAGCTCCATCTCCTCTATCATGTATGTAAGGATAATTTTTTTTTCA